>LYUA01000257.1:253936-267688 GCA_002093875.1 Calopteryx splendens | reverse complement strand
TACTATGAGCCACGGGGCTCATAGTGTCTACTAAGAGATTTTCACCTACCCTCTTAAAAAAAAACATTACATAGAATTCCCCGAGCTGTCCCTCAACTTTTTCTAATGATACATTTTTATAGACCTAAAATTGTTCGTACGACGAAGCATCAAAAGTTATTTCAGTAATTTCTCGACAAATACCCGAGACACTCGGCAGTTCACGCACGGATCGACCCAAGCAAACCAGCCCGCTAACTCAACGCAGTCGTTATATCCTACCCCGGGGCTATGGATATATCCATCCGCAGAAAACGGCCGAGTAAAACAGTTATGAGTGAAGTTTCAAGACATGGCCGAAATTTCTGTCACCAATGTCTCCGTTGTCACAAATGGAATGGAAAGCAAGACTTGAACAAGGGACCCGCACTGCATTTGATACAAAATTGGTGGTATTTATTTATTTGGCCAAGTTATCATTATGTTAAAATTACGACCATGACTCTATTTTCCCTCAAATACAGCACTTCCGTAGCTGTAGAGTAGTATTAAAATCCATTCGGCGAAACTCATCCCATTTGCGTTACCACTCAGATGTTGCACTGGAATTTGAATATCGTGAAATTAACAAACTCCACACAACTGTTTGGTTTCATTTCACATGAAAGTGGTGCGCCCAAGCAGTTCATTCAGTTTGCAATCCAAATATGGGTCTGATAAGGAAAGAGCATGCCTCAAACTAACCATGTGCACAAGAGCCAGTTAAAAGAAATACCTTTTTCTCGAAAAAACCGACGAAAAATATATTACTACGCAAGGTATGTGTTAAACATAAATAAAACTAGCGGTCCAAATCCCTCTTCTCTTGGGACATGAAAATAACGGAGTTGACCTATTTTTTTGTTCTATTGAAAATAAAAATAATATTTAAAAATTTAAAATAAAAACAACTTTCTACTCCGATTTCTATCGTCAGAGTACTGTTTCATAAACAAATGTATACCTCAGTGCCATTAAATAGTTTACCTCTATCGACGCGCCTAATTAATTATATTGCATTTATTCCCATCATGTATTGTGCCTTGTACCTCAGGCCGAGACGCCTGATTGCATGACCCCCGGAAAATTCCTCACACGTTTTTGACATACCTACCGTCAGTTGTGGACATGACGTGGCGTCGCATTAAATTGTCGTCTCAGCATTAATGCCATCTACTATTTAACAGCTGAGGGCATTAATGATTATGCTAGCTGATAGCTGATGCTAATTAATTTCACCACAAAAATCTCTACTTCAAGGTGTTTTCAAAATCGCCATCAGAGAATTGTTAGTTACCTACCCCGTGACGATTAGAAATCAACGATCTATACTTTGGAATGAAAGGGAAACAGTGCCAGAAGTAAGTAACTCAAATGATTTATGCATTTATTTGATATTTGTATTTTTCTGAGGTTCACTACGCATAATGCTGAAAAATATTGCAGAAGAATTACTCGTACAAATGGCTTGAACGTAGGTCCGGATGATCTCTTTGAGGTTAATAGCGGACGTCTGTGCTTTAAATTGCAAAAGATTTTGCTCAAAAAATAAGTGATATTACAATATTTCCATATAAACTTGAGATCATTTCACCTAAAACTTTCTCATTTTATTTTTTTTCTCGATTAAAAATATTGTTTCCATATTTTGGGTTCCCAACCAGGAAATTCCTCATCGTAGGTGAATAGAAATACGCGTACATTTGCAATCATTATACTTATATTATGCATGCATTCAACCCTCGCCAAATTTTCGCTACTCTAAAACGAGCAATTACAAACGGGATATCATTTCAGTTCTTTTGCTTAAATAAAACGACAAAATGCAGGAATGAATTCAAACAAAATAATTCTGTGATCCCGTTCATTTTTAAGTACGTTTTCTTAAGATGAAGTCTTTTATCATGCTATATCCATATTACTTAAGAGAATGAAAGGGTAGCGTGTACGGTATCAAGACTAAATATCTAATGCGACTTTCCCCGTTTAATTTGTAGCGTTTAATACTTAAATAAAAAGCCACTCTTCCGTCCACTACGGTCCGGGAATATTTACCCTTTTCAAGAAACCCTTCATTACTCCGTTTTGCTTAGCGATTTTTTGGGGTGGAATTAACTGTCCTCGTTAAGCCAGGTGACTGTCGATTGCGCATGTGGCGTGTTTCATGAAGAGTCCTTGCGCCCGACGTGTTGCAACTGCCCACCGGCGTTCATTCTCGAGTATTCCTCAGCGAGTTGGACGTAAAAGGTAAAACACAGACTAACTCGGAAAAATTTAAGTTCCCCTTTTAAGGAATTAATGCTGGCCACTGTTTTGAATAACTTGTGGGAAATAAGGCAGCTCCTGTTACCACACGCAAGAGGCTTTTAATGGAATTCGGACCGAGGATTTTATTTCACTGGTTAGACGAAACGAGTCAACCATGAAACAAGCAATACATTCATGAATGCAAGGGGGTTTTACTTTAAATGAAAGCGGAATTGATGAGGAAATAAACGACCTTCCAAGTAATAAGGGAAAGGAAAGATACGTGAATGCCAAAAAAAATCTTATGCCTAGCAAAAGAGGTAGCATTATATAAAAAATAAGAATTCGTTTGTATTGAGATTGAAAAATAAACGACAACCTCTTTAGGGTTTTTTACCTTAAATCCCAAGAAATAAAATAGTGTTAACCCCCTAAAAGGTGATTAACACACAGAAAACTTATCAGCAATGGGTATAAAATATCCCAAGTACTAATTTTAGAGGTAAAACCAAGCTTAACAACATTTATCAGTACTTAAAAATTTGGTATTTATGGCGTATATTTTTATCACTAGGTACGCGATCAAAATAGATCACAGTTTTCTTAATAGCCACGACTTTTGAAGAACAATGGACCCTAGAAGAACTCGTTTAGAAAGCTTTTCTTTTAACTAAAACATTCATTCGCGACTGCTCTAAAAAAACGCGGAAAACCAGAACTCCATGGCGATAAATGTCTCGAAGACAGTTCTTTTCATTTCAGGGCATTGGCTAGAACACTGGAACCCGAATTCATATGTAAATTTATTATCTTATTATAATTTTATATATAACTACTCTGTTTTACCTACCATGGATCTACGGTAAGAAATATCTATTAAAATAAAAAAATAAAGTGAGATAACATAAGAAAACCTTCACGTTGCAATAATGCAGCAGCGGACTACGTAGTCATTCTAACTGCTAACTTTGGATCAACTGATTCAAATGATATTAAAAATGGATACACTCTCATTTAGAGTTTTTTTATTCAAATAATCAGTGTCATGGATATTTGAAAATATATATTTACTACAATATTTGTCAAATTTTTTCTTAAAGATTTTTTTTAACGAGAGGAGTGCATAAATTCGGTTTAATTACTTTTACTCAACTCAGGTACTGCCTGGAGTAAGTACTCCGTAGGTGGTAGCCACATAGGCTTAAGGAACTACGACAGAATACTTTTTATTATGTTTTTAAAAGGAGAAACGATATCTTTCATAGAAAAAAGAAATTCTGTTGCATGCGAAAAAGGAGTGGAATAAGAAAATTTTTTCCTTTCCGGAAAAGCTTGAACGTAATGCATTTTTCAAACACGTTCGGCGAATGAAATGAAAAATTCTGTTTCAGACGCTACGTTTGGATGCACATGTGTCTTCGAGGACGCTGCCTCCCATGACTCATGCAATCTACTTCTTGCTTTAGTTTCCCTTTGCATTTGAGCCAACCAGGAGCCACACCGAACATCTTCGAGGCCCTGATTGTTGGCGTGAAAGACTAATGAAAAGACCACGGCAGCAACGTCTTCTCCCTGTTCTAAGTCCCTGGTGCAGTGCAGCCGCTGATGCCAAACTTCCCGAGACTAACTTCTCTTGAAACCATGCGGTAGAAACAACAGTCACTGCAGTGCGTCGAAAAAAATTATCTGCTCAAAGGAACTACATAAGACCGTCCACAAAAACAAGAATACTTATATTTTTTCCCTGAAAAATATGAATTGTTCATTGTACCTTTACTCATGGAATTTTTCGGATATAGTGCTTTCTAAAATGAAAGCAAAATCGTTTCGCATGTACATCCTCCAAAGAGTTTCCAATTTGCTTTTGTGCTTTCCTTTTCAACGAAAGAACTGCTAAGTAAAATTTCAAACTTCTGTTTTGTGCTATCAGAGGCAAAACAGCGCATCAAATATTAGTCCAACCGGTGCATGCAATGTTTTTGTTTAATTGTTTCTATTAACTGGTCTACTATGTTTCAGATCAAACTTTCCAGCGTTATAAAAATATTTGCACCATTTTGTTGCCATTGCATCCTCATATCAAACCGGCGATTTTAGCGAGCAAATATGTCCGAGCAGAGCAGAATAACTTAGGTAGAGAAGATATTCCTTCGGATGTTCCTCTAACATTAACATTTTACTTCGTCGAGGCACTCATAGTCATGCTTCATCGGCTGACTGAAGTTGTGCAGCAAGTAAGCGTATACAAGAAGAAAAATCTTATGACGACATGAAAAACTAAAATCAACAAATTTGGAATGCAAAGCGTAGAGAGTCTGAAAAGATGCCGCAATGAATAAATGACCGAAGGCTTTAGCTCTTTCTCGTCAGTTAATTCACATTTGATCACCCATTTTAATATTCGAATTTTAAAACGAACGAAAATGCCTTGCGAGCTCTTAAATAAATATTTATAATGAAGTTGGAAGGATATGAAAAACATTTCTGTAATTTCAGAGAGACGATTATCTTTTTTTTCACACGATTTGGACGAACCGAGTTTATCTGCATAAATAGCGAACTATCCACGTGGCTTCATTTTGTAAATATTCAAGCGGGAAAACTAAGAGATGCTCCCTTCTAACCGTCGCAGTGGGTACCGAAAATCTATTTGCCACATCTCACTTCGACAATTTGCAGAAACCTAACGAGAGAGAAAAGCGGATTGGCGAAACAAATAAATAAATAAAGTACCTACGACGCCAGGAAATTAAAACAACTTGGGGTTTTAGCACGGCACTCGCACATCAAAACCATGAAGGTAATTGGATCGTCGTGTTCTCAATTTACGCGATGAAGCTGAGGAGGCGCAATTTGCACAGAGGTCGAGTTGACCGAAAAAAAAAAAGAAAACCTTCACGTTCCGACTGGAAAAGCGCACGGCGATGAGGTCAGGCCACAGGACACACCTGCTAGTAGGGTGCGAGGCAGGAAGCACGGTGACCGACGACGCCCGCGAGAGTGGACTGACCGCAAATGAGTGACCCTTTCCGGCCAGCTCGCCTCTTTCCCGCCTGGTTCATTCCAAGTAATGCCTTCTCCCATCGATGGGGAGGTCCCCCCCGACGACCTCCTTAGAAATCACCTCCCTAACACCCTTCCAGTGTCGACGTGCACCTTAAAAACCCCATCCGAGCCACCCTACCTTCTCCACCCAGAGTTGAATTTCCCCGAGAAATGGAAAATTTTCCACGAGGGAAAGCATTCAAAAGTACCCCACGCTTAGAGGAAACTCAGAGAGATGAGTTTCCTCTTTGGAGGACCTGAAGGTTGTAAAAAAAGATAGTGGAAAAGGTTGTACTTGGTGTACAGCCAAAAATCAAGATCCAGATGCTGAATATAATAATTAATGTAATTTTTGCGCTGTTTACAGAAAGGGGTAAGGAGTTTAGCTGGATTGTTAATAGATACAAATTAAAATACATAATTGATATCACCCTTACTCATTAAATAGCTTGATAAAGACTTCTACAATATTGTTTGAAGGTAAGAAACATCTGTCGCATTAAAAAAAGGAAAGGAAACTTTGAGCGAACTTCCTCGGTGTCCTGCATGTGGAGGAGAAACCAAATTAGATAAAGAACGAGGAAATGGACGCGTTGTTACAAAGTGTGAGGAGCGAAGATTTCCAACGACGCAGTCTGAAGAAACTCGTTCATAAAAAACTATATTAACGAAAGCAGACATTGCAACATAATGTTAAACTTATCCAACATTTTGGAATTGATATATCTTTTGTGCACGGAGATCGATCAAAAGACAATCAAAATCTTAGCTGGGTACGGAAATCACTCGATATTTTTACCGGGTGAACTTGTGCATTGGCATTCTTGTCGCGCCGTTTCAAGAAAGGAAACTGCTTGGTGGACAAAAAAAGGGTACAAGCCAACGAATGCTTCGAGGAGGATGGAAGCATATCCGCGCAAGATAAGTCGTTGAAGAAGAACTTTTAAACTAATTTAATTATAAAACTCTTAAAAATGTCATTTAAATAAAAAGTATGTTTTCAGTTAAAATTTTATCGTCCTTTCACTCAAACAACCTGCAGGCCTCATGCAATATGAATGCCGATTTGAAATTATCGGGGCTTTGTCTTGGAAAATAGGACTTTGTGTCATTGATTGCGCATGTTTTAGTGTCAAATCTGTCCCAACTTAAACCGCCCTGTCCAATGCATCACCCCGGTATATCCAATCCTTCACGTTATTGGAATGACTAATCGCATCCCACAGAGCTAGCTGCTTGCCTCCTCCTCTCGCACTTTTCTTTCGCTTCAATTCTCCAGATCAGACTCGTCTTTTACTTTCCGTTTCCAGATCAGACTCGTCTTTTACGTTCGGCAACTCCATATTGAATGGCCCCCATGAATACGTTTTGATCATTTTCCCAATTGTGTACGTCCCTGTCATGGAATTCGATTAGTTAAGGAGGGAACGACACGAAAATTATTAACCTGAGTAGCATGAAATTTAACATTCAGTGTTAATATTTAAATTAGATGAATTTATTACATTTTGGCCAAGAACCACTCATTGAGGGTGACCGTTTCGGATCTTTGCAACATGTGATAAGGATTGACGTTTCAATTCATTTTGTTCATCATTTCCCGCATTTCGAACAGAAAATGATATTTTATTTTGCAATTTTGAATATGGTCAACATCGACACCCCATTGTTACTGTCTCCGGCTCATTCGGGCAAGAAGATATTCTGCAAGCAAAAAATTACTAACAGCACTTCACCCTTGAGAGTACGTATAAGAAGTAATTGCATGCAAAATCTAAGAGAAAATTTGAGAGTGGTTTTATTGACGAGCATTAAACTATGTATTCGTATGCAATTCTCGACGCGACCGTCAGTTATTTATTTACATGCAGTCTTCATCTTTGGTCATTTAAAGTGAAAAAAACCCATGCATGGATAAAGTTAATATGCTAGTCATTTGAGATTTTTCATAGAAGCTTACGAATAGTAAAGAGTATTAAATAAATTATCATTCCAGATTCTCGTGTTACCCCATCGCCTTCATCCTCCTCTATTCCAGTTAGTCCACATCCGAGTTTCTCTCTTCCTTTTATATAATATCGCACTCCATAACATATCACTTTGGCGTTTTGCAGTCACTTTATATAAATATGCGTAATGGAACAGAATTGTTCTCGATTATCTACAGAGAGATGTCAACGGTGGACTCAAACTGAAGATGGAGACTGTCAGTCGTCGAATTCATTAACCTTTTTTTTAAAATCTACCTTCAGTGTATTTACAAGTTTATATGGGTGGTGCACCTCTCGTATTCCATTCCCCTTGTTGGTGGGCTAGTTGCACTAAACCTTACTTAATAATAATAGAAAAGCATAGAATATCATACAAATGCATCATGAATTTTGGCTCATCACTTCCTCCTTTCATATATCCTTCTCAACCCCCCTCCTTTACGGGCCCTCCACACCGCATCAAACCTTCACCTTTTCCTTCACCGTAACCTTTCTTAATTTTTTAATATTTTTCTAAGCCCTTGTCATTGCTTCCTTTTATTTTAAAAATACCTTGCCTTGGAAATGTTTGTTGCGCGTTCTGTGTGTAGTCCACAGAAAATGATCCTTACGCGCTGGAACAGCCATCAGTTTTTCACCTATAATTCAATATTTAAGAGTTTGATGAGTTTGAAAACAAAAAAAATGTCTAATTCTCTCTGCGCCATCATTTACACAGAAAATGGTATTTGATAGTTCATCACAGTTCTGTAGTGGCGGTTGGTGGAATAAAGATGAACCAGGCCAGGAATTTTTATGAAGTTATTATGAAATTAATCATTATGTTTTTAATAGGACAGGATATCATGAATCCCTCAGGGTGTTCCAAATGTCAACTTCTGGAGGAGAAAAAACGAATATGTGAATATTTCAACAGTTTTAAAAATTTTTATTCGGACAAAAGTTAACTGCAAACGGAAGCCTGAAGAACTCAAGGGATACATTTTTGTGATACATAATTCGGAAAAAAATTTGTTACGTAACTGAATTCGAAATGATAAAATTTAAAAGGTTACATGGTATCGCTTAAATAAACCACGCAACAAATTTACTACTCACTTTAAATCGTTGCTAAAGGTTAACTGAACACTATTCTAGTGCCCAGGATGAAGAAACTGATGCTCATCAAATACGTAACAATAAGTACCTATTGGCCAATTTCCACGAATTAATACCCTAAGTCACCCAATAAACTGATCTGTTGAAATCAGGATCAGATATCACGTCATGAGTCCAAAAAGACGAATATAATCACCCTTCAAGTCACACACGTGATTTTGCGTAGTGGGTTTCGAAGCGAATACTTTCCGAGGCGTTTGAAATAATTTTAAGTAAAGAGGTGTTCTACACAGATCATTCATTAAAAAAATGAGCCAGAAAAATATTTAAAAATGTCCCTTCGTAATACTTACAATAATGTCTAATGATTCTCCTAGAATACAGTCTCATTTAAAGTTTCCCAACAGGAAAGAGCAGCTGCTGGAAAAGGCGACAGAAAACAGGCCATTTGTTTCGACTCAACTAGGTGGGTGATTAATAGGAAAAGGGGCAGAAACGTCAGCGTCAGAATCAGCCAGCTCTTAAGGAAAATCCACACAAGGATTCGATTTGACGTCCACCCCATAGTTGAATCACAGCATTTTCGAGTGTCCTCCACACAGCGACCGAGTTCGGAACCGAAAGCGATCCAACAAAAACCCCGTCACCAGCGAGCCTCGAAAACACTCGAGTACTTATGGAAGGCAGCCAGTTCCCCAAAGAGGAATCCCGCACATCTTCCTAATTTAATGATGCTATCCTGCCACGTACGCCAAGTGTCTCATTACAATATATATGTAACGTGGAAAAGAGGATTTCTGTCCATTAATTCAATTTGCAAATACCTATTCAACTCTGTCAAGCTCAGAATTGTGAAAGGTCTATTCAATTTGGCAACAAACGTACTGTAAAATACTTAGCATTTATAACGCCAACGATCCTGTAAATATACTTGCATTGTATACTTTGGAAAACCCATGACCATTCGCATACATTGAAAATTGTACTTAGCATATAATAGCTGAGGTCAAAACGTTACGAGCAAAACTTAGTGTAATGCAACGATAATTAAAATAATACTTTTCCTTAATTTCAAAAGTTGATATTTATCATGGCGACATTTATTTACACATAGGCACCGAGGATTTTGGATAAAATAAAATGAAGGCTTGAGCTCGATACGAAGGCACGATGAAATATTTAAACAATCTTATTTACAAGCATAAACTTAGGTTTTTTCTTTCTTATCCGCTGAATTTCTGCAAAAGGACCTTCGAAAAATGTTTGTGAAATATAAAAATATGCTTTCTACAAAGACTAATAATAAACGACACAAATATCTCTTGAGTTTTTTCTCCCATCCCTTAGTTATCTATTTTTAATGTTCACAAATTATTTTAATTTCATTACTGTATGTCTAAAATTAATTCGCACTTATGTCATTTATAGTCTCTAGATATGAACTCTTCAGATTTTTCAAGGTATTAAAATTAGTGAATTGAACATTATCACTACATATTTTGCATAGATTGATTATATATATTTTTACCAGCCAGCTGCCTCCGACATTAGTAAAAGGATACAAGCCTATTAAAAAATTTTCTCCAGTGTAATTATAGTCCACCCTCGGCTTTTAATACACACTTAAATGACATAATTTTACAATGTTGAAGATTTAATAGACATCTATTTTTAATTATAAATAACTTGGCTTCCATAGTTTTTTAAAAATCTGTTGTGCAATACGCAAAACTATTTCTGCCAAGACTTAAGTCTTATTCGACCACACTTGTGAATTTTCAACCGGAAGAATTTGGTACTGGAGCTATCGAATATTTTCCTGGAAGTCGATGCCTTCACCGACCGACGCTGTTCAATTTCAATTTAAAGGCATGGAAACTAGTAATCTACAAATACATTATTTATGGGGCTGTAAGAAAGAGCAATGAGATACCTGCGTGATTAATATAGACAAGTGAAAACATTGAATATTTTTCCAGTGATTTTTTTTGCTGGATAACAATAAAGAGAGTAAATTTTTTCTCCTCTCAATGCGTTGAGCATAATCGGTGCATAACCCTCTACCCGCTTGTTACGATGTAGCTTCCTTAACCTTCCCCACTTCATCCCAATCCATGCATAAAACAATCGCACTGGATTTAAAGACCCTTTCCCCTCCGACCCCTCCCCCCAATCCCTACCGTCCAAACGATAATTCCTCCTCTCTTTCCGCGCTGCCCTCCTCCCACTGCCCTCCGGGCACCGTCCCAGCCAGGAACCCACTTTCCCCCTCCCCCCCCGATCCCCTTATCCTTTATTCTTACGCCCCTCCCCGCATCGCACACCTCACCACTCCTCCCGTGCGGGGCCCGCGACCACTCCCAAAGGGCACTTATTCCACGGGCGACCCACATTTCCTTTCATCTCGCCACTTCCAAAACTGCGCTCGAATTCCCACCTCTAATTTCATTTGTAGTTTAATGACGACTCCAATTTAATTACACTGTGTCTCGCGTTTCGACGGCTGGCGAGCCGGGGAACGAGGTGGAGGGCGTGCGGAAGAGGGAGGAAAATGGCCCGACTCGAACGAGAGGCCCTTCCTCTGCCCACGGTTGGCTTGGCTGACGTCGCCGACGCCCCTGCGGCCGCCCGATCCGCCGGGACGGGGAATGGAGGGAGTAGGTGGAGCGCACGACCCTGCTCCGTGTTCGTGCCCCTCATTCCCTCTCCCCCCCGCTCCAACCTCGTCTCCATCCCCGTAAAACCCTCCCTTCAAAAACCGCTCGTCTGGCGCCGAAAACCTCTGTTCTTCCTTCTCCTCCTCCCGCCCCTTCCCAACCCCAAACCCTCTCTCCCACCAACCTCAGCATCCCCTCGCACACGAGGTAATATATACGTCCCACTCCCAAATAGCGCAAGAGAAGAGGAGGAGGAAGAAGAAAAAAATGATAAAAGGAAGGGAGAAAGCGACGTCGATAATTGCAATAGGTTTCGCGACGGACCGCGCCAAAATGGTGCCCGGCGTGGTGGTAGTTTGGCGAAATCCGGAGAGCTGGAAATTGTACGCGGCGAGATGATAATGTATCTCGGATCCCCGGGGCCTAGGGTGGGTGAAGAGAGAAAGGGTGTGGGAGGGGAATGGGGTGGGGGTGGAGAGTTCTGGGTGATGGGAATGGGGGGTATATAACTTTATAAGCGGATTATATCACCTCATTCAGAAACCGGGGCACGTGGGACACCCACCACCCTCCCTCCCTCCCAGACTCCTCTCTCTCTCTCTCCTCTCCGCCTCGGACCGAATTTGTCTTTAACGTTTCAAAAACTTCGCAAATTGAGTTGGGAATAACTTTGAAAAAAGTTATCCGTATCGCAAAAGCCACTTCTGGAGCCCATTGTCATAAAAAAATAATCCGCGTTGGGAGAATAATCTATTCACGGGGCTGATACAATCGGAACGACGACGGATTTCGGTCGAATATTAACATTTAATCCCAAATAATTAATGTGCTCTGCAGATTTTGAATTCATTCCTAAATGATCGCCGTAGCTCTCGCCAAGCATTGAGTTGAGTCTCTCGAAGACGTTTCAGGTCGCCGAGATGGGGGTTTATCTCTTCTCGAGGTGGTAGACGGCAGCAAACATCTAAGATCAGCTCCGTGTGGGGCGCGAAACCGTTTAAAATGTTCCCGTGTTTCAAGCCAGAATTACTGGAAATTACCCTTCTTTCGGGACAATGCAACCTGCATGAGGTCGTGAAACTTGAGTCTCATACAAAGGGTTCGGAGCCTACATACGTCCTAAATACTGGCTAATACGTTCAGCACAGAAGTGGGTCGGGGCTGGGGGTCTTAAACTTTGTGATTTTTTACCCGGAAAGCGTTATTTTTCTCAAGCATGTCGTCTTTTCTCGGAAGCCTAACACCATGAATGGCTTTGCACTCTGCAGCCATGCAACCACCAAGAATAAATCCACGCTCAGTTTCAACCCGATTGGATGTAATTTTTCCATCCGTAGTGGACGAATTTTGATGGGAAGGTTTTTTTTTCTTAATCAGTTCAAGCCATTTGGCTAATAGATCAGAATGGAGCAATTTAAACCAAGAGTAATCACGAATCTTCATTTTTTTAAGACTCGGTGTTGAAACATATTCACTAAAAGTATCGAAGAAGTGAAATAATTCCGTCCGTCGATACTTACACGTGACCGCGCAAGATATTAGGAATATTTCTTTACGCCCACATCCTGATGGGGTTAAAGTTTCTAGGTTAGGACAAGAGAGAGTAAATAGTCCTGGTTCAGGAAATTCCTCTCATCTTAGGAAAAGAGCTAAACTGTTTCAAAAATGCCGCGAAAAAAGGTTAACCTGTCAAATACATTCCACCGCTTTGAGCCAGCTCAATGGAGAAAATAAATGGTTTAGAAGTTTTGAATCTCCTCAGTTGGAACGAAGGACTCTTGGCCTCAAACCCGTGGTTGATCAATAAAAACAGTAACCGTTCTATGAACCCAGATTCCAATTGAAATTTTTTACACATATTGAAGAGTTCATTAATATATCAACGGATTTCTCCATCGTCCTGGTGATCGGTAACGTTCACCAAATGCGAGATGAAAATATAATAAAAGCGGTCTTTAACGTCATGGAAATATAGTAATAGATTTACATGGTAATAGTATGGGCCGCGGAGCAGCTCAGCATGACATTTTATTTTTATTATCCTTCGTTGCCGTACATGAAATAAACCAAACCTTGCTTCAATATATTCTGTCATAGCGAACCATTTACAATCAACATGCCCATTGAAATGAAGCGAGGCATACATTAGTTATTCTCAACCAAATTTGTCAAAAATACAGAAAAAGATTCCACTTGACTGGATTGGAGAATGATTAATTAAGCGACTCCCGATTGAAAAGATGTTTTTATTTTGGGCCCATCTATTGTGGAGCAACTCGTGACTGGGGCTTCGCCTATTAATTATGCAGCGCACCATGGTTGTTAATTTGGAGCCCTCACAGCGTGGGGCTGGCGTCCGTCAGGCACGCGGGCGAGCACTCCGAAGTCGATAAAAGAAAATAAAATGCATATCCAGATGCACATTTGTGTACACATTTCTTCCGTCCCTTTGTCCAAAAAAAGTCAACGCGGATAACAATGCGTCCCGGGCCACATACTATAGCGATGCAGGGGGGCTGTCTCATACTGACGGACAATGCTTCCTCGCTCCCTTCCTATCCTTGCATCATCGATCGCAATTTGCAGATTTCCCTCACTCGTCACGTACAGCTCGCGGAACGCGCCCCGACATGAGCGGCACTGCTTGAACCAAGGGAGGGGGTGGGCTGGAGGTTGAGGGGAGGGGAAATAGGATG
>LYUA01000257.1:201417-216278 GCA_002093875.1 Calopteryx splendens | reverse complement strand
GGAGGGGATAAGGGATGAATGTGGCGCGGGAGAGGCCGGGGAGAGGGGCTGGGGTGACAGGAAGGAGGAAAGGGAGAAAGAGGTGGGCACACGAGAAGTTTCGGAGGGGACTGTTGTTGTGGAGATGGAAGAGGAAAGAGGAGGTCGAACGGATTTCATCCAGGCGAAGTTGAGGCCGTTGGACCGGAGTGGGGGAGGGGGACTCATATTTAATTTAATCCATCGCCGAAGAAGGTAAGAGGGTAGGGGACGAAAAAAATAGACCGACAGGAACACGGGAGAGGGCAGAAGAGAACTAAAATGCGAGTGGGAATAAGAATTATTTAAAAAAATTGAATGTAGGGAAAGACCTAGTATTTGGACAAACTCGGCCGAGCCAGTAACAAACATGCTGCTCGACGAAAAATCGAAGGAGTTGAGAGAGGGGAGGAAGGTAAAGATGGGGAAAAATTTTTAAGGAGAGTACAAGGATGTGAGTATCAAAAGGTGAGAGAATGGTGCAGGTGGGATGATAGAGATATTGGAGAGAAGAGAGAAGTGAATGACACAAACAGAGAGGATGGAAAGTGACGTAGGAGAAGATTCAAAGGGAACAAAGAAACCTGAGCAGAGAGAAAACATTGAGGAATGGCAGAGTAATCGGAAGAAGTTAATTAAAAGTGCTATATTATCAACTAAACCAATCTAACTTTAAATGACCATTGATTACAGCTATGAAATTTTTTAAAATATTTAATTGATCAATGGTTGGACGGCAGTTTTGTTTTTGATGAACTTTTGGTGGATTAATAATTATGTGGGTTCTAAGAATTGAATCTGAAAAACCGATAGGGCATTTGACTCTTTAAAAAATATTTTTATATTTATTTTGTAGTTTCAATTGCAATCTCTTTTAGTTGACCAGATTCTTCTTTTTTCCATTTACTTGCCTGGAACACTTGCATTCAAAAGAGGATAATTACTTAACGTGGGTTTCAGATGCATATAATTTCATTGTAAGTTTTTTTAGGAATTTAAGTTTATACTTAATGTACACGTAAAACCTGTTTTCGTCATGCTAAAATCATGTAGTTTGTTTGTTGTTTTGTTGGTCAACTAATAAACTTCCTAGCACTTTAATGAGAAACTAATATCTGGCCTCCTAAGAAATTTTACGTAGGTTGATATAAATTCTACGCCGTAAGTACAAAAGGGTTCCTCGTGCATTTGAAAATTATAAATTATATAAAATTATAATTTTATTATATATTTTATATAACCAACGAAAAGTGTTTTTAAATAATTTTCAAAATTAATAAGTAGTACGTTATGAGTCATCTCATTTGTGTTTAAAAACTACTCACAAATACGTCCAAATGAAAGAAGTTACTTTTTTTAATTAATTAAGAAAGGTATGACTATCCACAGCTTTTTTAAAGAAGTAAAGTTTATTAAGGTGTGACTCCAAGAAATAGTTTTCTATTCCAATATTGTTGAATTTATATTAGCATAGATACTCTTCATAAGTTTCTCTGATGGATTTTTCCTCGTTTTTAATAACGTGTTCTGCAACTGGGTTGCCATTACCTTTTTTGTCACTACTTCAATTATGTATGTCTTGCAAATATGCAAATATGCCTTGGCAATTATTTTGCAATTGGTGAAACCGAGGATTTTTCAATTCTACTTAAGAATTTGTCACAGTTCCCAACACTTAGCTCAGGATTATGAGAATGATTACGTTATATTTTATCGTTATAGACAGCGTTAGTGTTTTGACACATTGGATTCATTTAAAGGCATTACCTAACCGTTAGAACTTGATCGTTGAAGAATATGTAGTTTTCGGTAAAGGGTAACTGTATATCAGACAAGGGTCGCAAAACTCTGGTTATGTACCCCTGCATCAAACTATTCTCTTTATAGTAGTACCCATTCTGCTTCTAGTTTTCCAGTTTTTTCTCCATTAGGCACAAATTGTACACCCCTGTTATGATTCTGCTACCGTTTCCACATCGGTGGCTTAATTTACTTTAAAGAAGAAATATCTTAGTTGATGGACACTATGATTTATTTTTAGCTTAAAAAGCTGTGCATGGGAAATTTGGGAATAAAAAACATATTGCCATTAAGTTTTATTTGATTTTTTATGTCATTTTTAATGTTATTCTTGTCGATTTTTCCAAGCAATCAGCCACGGATTGTTTCAGCGGCTATTTTGCCTATATTTGATGAATTATAACCGGGTGTCAACATACCGTCTTGTTTGAAAATCCGCCAAATTGAGATCTGTAGAGCAGCATAACTTTATTAAATTATCTTTATATTGAAAAAATGACCCCGGCATGGTCGTTTGCACGGCATGCGCGCCAATCGAACCTATTCTCTAAGGTGCTCTCGCGCATAGCATAAAGTAGGATTTGTGGCGTATGAGTATTAAAGGTTTACATTAAGACGGAAATTAACTATAATATTGCGCACAACCATTAAAATCATATTCTAAAACCACAATAAGTTTCTATTCACCTCCTTTATTAGTCAACGAAATGATAGTTATTAATCAAAAAATCGTCTAAAGAGCAGCCATGGATACTAGAAAAAATTAATACACCCGAGAAAAAGTCAATGAAATTTTTCGAAAAATAAAATTAATACATAAAGTGATCATATGTTAGTACAAAGACAATGGCCGGATTAAAATATTAAATTTACAATCTCACATGCATAAATTTTTAAAACTTAAAGACTAACCAGGACTGTGATGTAAATGATTTTAATGTTGGTGTGTAAAAGCGTTGCTCTTACTAAATATCTTTCAAAAATAAAATATTTCCTATAAATGGGTAGATACTAGATTGAACGTAATAATGCAAAACGTTGGTGATTGGCAAAATCCGAAAATTATTGTGCGATAATCATTAAACTATCCTCATAATATAAAATTTATTTTCTAATAAAATGGCATGCTTAGGACTATAAAAGGATTTTTTGCAAACGAAACAGCTTTTTCAATAAAATCATACTATATAACGACACGCATATAATTAAATTTATTACGTAAATTTGAATTGTGTACGATAATAACCATTTCAAGCCGGATGAACGAATATGGTACGTACCATGAGGCATATTCACTTCATTTTTTTATTCTCATAATGTTAAATCTGTTTGGAAATCCTAATAAAGAACTAATAATGTCTTATAAGCGAGTACATTCAAGGGCTACAAAATGGTCGTCCTTCATAATAACTTCTCGGGGAACGAGAAACACGATTCCAATAAGGTCGTCACTGAGCAATTCCCACATGAATACCTTGAACATAGTATTTGACCATCTATAATTCATGAGGATTTTTGCTAGTACATACACATGATTAAAATCGTAAATACATAACATTAAGCGAGAGGGAGCTATTTTAGTCGGGGATTTGTCCTGCTTCCCCATCCTAATTTACGAGAATTGGAATCTCTCGGGGAGATTCCGATCATTCGACGTTTTTCTTAATTTCACCCTGGGCATAAACTCTTGAGAGTCCATGCGATACCTCCCTTGAGATGGGGATGTCGTCCCACGAGACACGAAATAATGAAACGCTATTCGATACCCTAAGGGCATTATTCAATAGAGTCCATATTTTCATTTGCTTCCAACATTCCTCCGCTCTACCCTCCCCATCCCTTTCTCCCTTCCACTTCCCTGTTCTTTTACCTCTTTTATGGTTCCCAGAGTTTGGTCTCCCTTGCGTTCGAGAAAGCCAAATCCCTAGGAGGCACCGAAAGATTTCAAACAAAACACTCGGATCCAGGTGGAATTACTGTGAAAGAACATCGCCATAACCGGTATTGTTAAAAAGACCACGCCTTAATCAAACCTCCAGGGTCGGGCGCGCACATTTTCAACCACAATGAAATTCGAATTATGAGTTACCCAGCCTTACGTTACCCTCCTTTAAACTAAATTTTCACTTAAAGGAGGAATTTAGGAAATTTTCTGAAGAAAGGGTAGGGTAATCCTCGAGGCACTTAAAATTCAGCGTTACGTAATCAGGCAATTATTGCCCAAAACTCGGTTTTCTGACCTCGCGGCGTAACACGGCACTCATAACCAAGCGCTTATGACTAATTTTCATACTAATCGTTCCTTCTTATCAAGGTTCAAAAGTGCTTGCAGAGTACTGAGTTATTTTTGTCATCTCTGACTCCAGAACCACCCAATAAGAGAGACAGACCGAGTTCGCCTACACGGTTTGTAACTTAAATTTTATATTTATAATTTTATTATATGTTATTTAATTTGTTACTGAATTTTTTCTATCCATTTCATACACTTGTTGTACCTACGAACTAGTATGTAAGTCATAGGTGCTTTAAAATTCAAAGATAATTTTAGTGAAATTTCATAAGTTATATTTACTTAAATTTAAGATAATAAATTCCGTATGAATATTAAGTTCAGAATATCACAGCATAAAAGAAAGCTTGAGAAGTGTTTAATATTATGTTTTAAAAAAACCCAAGGAATATATCATGAATAATCGCCGATTTTAGATAATGGACCGTAGACTTTTTAGGTTCCGGATTTTTCTTTATTTTTTAAAGTAAATATTTGCAATTTTTTATGTGCGATTGTATTTCGTGTAATGTTAAAATGATAGTCCATTATGAATACCACTTTAACCTGATGACCTCCAATCTAAACCGAAGAACCTTTAGGCAATTCCAAAGGTACGATTTTCTAGTCAATTTAAACGCGGGAACAAGAAAGAGAAGCTGCAAGAATTTGAGAATAAAAAGGAACATTTAGGGACCGCAAAGAACCAGAGATGGAATATGTAAAAAAAGAAAAAAAAAATAAGTATCTCTGAAAGTACACTGAAAAGGTCACGGAAACTATGCGAAAACAAAGGTTGAAAGGTTTACGGAAATCTAGTGAGAACGGACGGAAATCGATTGACCAAAAAGATTTTCGAATGTATCTATCGTAAGATTAACTTCAACCACGAAGTGGGTGGAGGATGTAAAGAAGGTCACGGATGATATTGGAATCACAACAGAGTTGGGTCACAACAGAAAGGAATTTAAGAATCGAATCGACAACCCCCAACAATTCCAAGAGAAAACGTAAGCTCAGTCTGGTAATATTTGAAGAACAGAAAAAGATAAGAAGTGATAGTACAAAGTGGAGGTTCCTGGAGGATAAGAAGGGGATTTGCAAGGAAAGCCTAAAGTTCTACGCGGTCCAGAATTGGCCAAAGACGAAAATAGTAATAATACTAGTAACTGCGTGGGAAATGGAGTGGTGGTGTAGGGAAAGGAAACCCTCCACCACCCTCGATTTACCTTGATATCTTAATTACCAAACCGCCTTAAGGCTTAGAATGCGGTCAGGTAGGCCTACTTTCAACTATCAAAATCAACCTTTGGGTTGATTACTGCGATGATAAATATGCGTTTGTATGAAACTCTTTCGAGATTTTAACACTTTCTAACCTGCCAATTCACAGATATAGTTCACCCATTTGTTCGAAGCTTTTAATCGGGACATTATTCTATACCTATTATTAGTGTTTAACTCCGAAGATTGGATGGCTGTAGCTTTCCATTCTTTCCCCTCACAATAGCACTCACCTCTACCTGACCCGTTATCTCTGATCCTGGGCATTTCCTCGACGGGCTTTCCCTTCTGTTCTGTTTCTAGAAATTCATTACGACTCAATTGTGCCCAATTAATCTGGTTCTTCTTTTACTCTATATATCGCCTTTTCCTTCTTCACTCTTTTGTATTCTACCTCATTTCTCATTTCCTCTGTCCATTTGATCTTCAGCATTAGTCTAAGGATTCTGTTCTTCTCTACACTATTCTATATGTAACGGAACATTTTTAGAAAATCCGTGGGTTTCAGGGTTCTAACCAGGTTTACACCCTTCAGATCGCACCTGTGTTTTCATTTCTGTTAGGATCCGCAAGTTGCCACACGTGTGTGTGCTTCACACGTGTGCCACACGTGTGAAGGTACACACGGGTTCCCTTCGTGAAATACGTACGGTTTTGAGCGAAAGCAACATATCTACTACCTATCTGCCGCTTTCCTCCTTTTACACCAGGGAAAGTATGTACCGATGATCCCTCATTTCCATCAAAATTAAGGCGATATTCGGAGCTCTAACGGAGGAGCGTCGTCGTCTCGACGACATCGATATGGAGTATGCAGAAGTGTGGGAGCAACCAGAAAAACTGTCCAGGTCTAATAGAATTCCACCCCTTAAGTTACTTTTTTCACGAAAAGTCTGTCAGCGACGGGAATGGCTGGGGAATTTTCAGAGAGAGAATAACAGAGTAAAGCACATTTGCATAAAGTGCCTCGTTTTAATTACCTGAGCCTTAATAAACGTCGATCCCTGTGAGATGTCAAGGGAATATGCGTCCGGCAGTTGATACTAGAACCTTTACTTATTATAGCTGTAAACGTTAATGAACCATATTTAAACCTTTACCATAAAAATATTTTATACATTTGAATAATAGAATATGAATGCCAACGACGAACTCTAGCAGTGATTCGAGATATGTGGCCTAGTTGATACTTCCTGCTGCTCAAACCTTTTCAGTTTATCTCTATGACACTCCTATGTAATGTGCGAAGGATGCATACGATAGTCAATAAATTTATTAGATTGCTTAGAAATGGTGAAATACATAGGTTAAATAGAAATTGTTTCATGAACTTCATTTTTTTAATCAATTGGACAAATAATAGGCGTAATGTATATGCAATATAGACTACTAAATGCTTATAAATATCTCCTTCGCTAAACCCGTTACCATAAGAGAACTCGAAGATGTCTGCTTTCCAAGGTCGGGATTCTTTCAAAATCCTCTCATAGGAAATAACTCTGAATATTGTGCACGAATGTCCTTAATCCGAAGTAAAAGCATTCCCGATGGTTCATAATAGTCTTATATTAGACATTTCGTTTAATATCCAATTAAAGGGTTAATAGTCTAAATTTAAAAGATAAGACAAAAAATTAAAGGTATGGCATAAAATACGTTGAAATGAAGAAGGAAAATGAAGCTAGAAGAAACAAAGCAAATGTTTTTAGCATATGACTGCCATCGTCCTCGGAATGAAAGTAACCGATGAGAGTGATATACAATTGCAGAGTTTAAGACGCGCGTAACTGTGTTATGGAAGATGAGCAATAAAGCCTACCTAGAGTGATTCAAAAGGCACATAAACCTCTGGAAGGTAGTCTAGAGACTTGGCAGTTACGAGCAACTATCATGGGCACACAATGAAGGGAAATACATTAATACTCTTTTTTACGGTAGCCCGACGTAACTGCAAGGCGTCTTGCCATTTGGAATTGGGTCAGACAACGGAATAATATTTCTGTGAAAAGTGGGAGTAAAATGAACGTAAGTCAGTACGCTTGTAATTAAAAGGAATTTAAAGTTGAAATCCTGCATTGAAATCACATTGTTGAAAGCTTTAAGAAATAATACTAATATTATGAAATTTGAATTTTGAAATCGTTATAACCGCAAATTGTCACCAAATATTTTTCCAAAAGGTAAAATTTAATTTAAACGACTTTGCATCGCTCGGAGTCAACTTTGGTGCGTGCTTTTCCTTTTCCATTGCACAAATATGTGAGTGCTGGAAACTCAGATTTTTAGAACATTAATCATCTTGTACTTTTCAACCGCATACTTATTTAATATTTGAACATTTGAGGCGTTTATCCACGGAGTACTGTGCAAGAAAACGAACAAACCGGCTTAATCAAATACTGCAAAGTCTATCATCACCTGGAAAATGGATATTTTGTTTTCATGCGATATTCACTGAACAATAAAATTACAATGGAAAACGATCTCGGCATTCAGGTAACATTTAAAAATTCCACAGAAATGCATTTGCATTAACGTGCTTCTCTTGGAATTTCTTGTATCTTTAATGTAATTAAACGATAAATCACATCTGGGGATTTTTCATGAAGCTTTATCTAGGGTCATATGTAAATGATAAAATCGTGTTCATTTAGAAATTAAATTGTGAGATGCAAACAAGAGAGTCACCGTGCAGCGACCAAAGAAGGTAATTAAGAGTCGAATTGGCTCGAAATTTTGTTAAAAATCCATCCGTAGTTTTTCTGAACCGGTAGAGTATGAATCCACTACCAATTATTTTACCCTAATATTTAACGGAAATCATTTATTATAACAAATTGGTAATTCACTTTTATATCGGAATAAATAGGCACGTACCCTATGCAAATTAATGTTATCCACGCAGATAAGAATGCATGAATAATATCCTTAGAGCTTTTAATGCTTCATTCATGTAAATCACTGAAACTATATAACTTTTAAAAAATTAATCCCAGACAAAAAAACTCCATTCATAAAATAAATATTAAACTGCTACAATGAGGAGCGTATATATACAGTAAAATTACTAATTCAAGAAAACAAGTTGGTAAACTATAGAGCAAGTAATCAATTTGTAAGCCAGTAAAAAACAGGGAGAGTTACAGCAGAAGTCGGTCGCCTGTAAATGCAGCTACGACTGCTAATCCTAAGAATTTAAGTTTGGCACTGATTAATGGCAACAGATATATCACGTTTTTCCAGATTTTCCCACCTATTTTTTATCCTCATACTTATATTTTATGAAAAATGTCAGAGCCTCAATTACTAATAATAAACCTTGCACGTCCATCCCTCCACCATCACAGTAATCAATCCGAAAGTTGGTAAGTGAAGGTAGAGCACGTCGTGTGAAAATAACACATAAGGAAAGAGGAGGGGGTGCAGTTCCTTTCCCTGTTCAACTTGCGGTTTCCCAGGATTTCCTGGTACCCGAAAAATCACACAGCTTGGCTAAGAGCTGAGATGTCCAGAGGCGTCCACCGGAATCGAAGCAGGGCCCACCAGTCAGTAGCGCAGCGCTTTACTCACTGGACAACCACGCCCTTCCCTGTGAGCCAGCTAATGACAGCACCGGGTTTCTCTCTTTCGATCCATCCCTTCATATTTACCCTCTGCCCTCAAAGCATTTAAGCTGAAATAATCTTAGATGTTGACACGCCCCACGACAATCTAATGCCAATCAAACTTCGAGCACTTGAAGCTTGATGGAAAATCCGCGCAATAGCTGACTTCGTCAACGGGATCGGGGAATGGGAGGAGCTTATTAAGGGAGCCAAAGATGATGGAGCAAGGTGAAAATTGGCGTTCGGCTTGTTTGGTTTGGAAGCGAACGGGAATTGACTCGCTCCTTCAGCACTCCCTTGCCGAAACTCACCCCACCCCACTCCCCCACCTACTACCTCGTCTCCTCCATCCACCTCCACTTCCCGCGTCACAAATACCAATCTTCCACCTTCGACCAATGGATCCCCTCGATACGTTTTCTCCCCCCAACCCCAATAACATTCCCAGCCCCCACCGAAATTCTTCGTCTCTTCTATATCCCTTACTTCAAAAACCCCACACTTTCCCCCACCATGAACCCCACCACCCCTTAATAGAACTAAACCTTATACCCAATCCGATTTGTCGTTGCCAAGGGGACTGGTCCGTCGTGCTGACAAACGCCAGACATTGTGTCGCGGTCAACCGCAAGGCTTCCGCTCCCACGCCTCCTCTCTTTCTCTCCTCTTCTCTTGCTCCCCCATCCCTCCCACACACGGGAGTCCTTAGTCCTCTCCTCCCCCCCCTTCTCCCCGTCTCTCGCGGCCACACCACCCTCCGAGACCCGCATCCTCCTGGCCCACTTTGGGAGTGCACTCCGAGCGTGGAGCCACGCCCTCAACGGCCCACTCTTTGGGGGGAGGGGGGTACACACCAAGCACAACACACACATACGCTATTGTAGAGAGTAAAAAAAACACACACGGGCCCCTAGCGGGTTTTAGGAGTGGACTCGAAAGGTTGAGGGGTTGGGGTGGGGCGAGGGGGTCCCCCCACGTGGTGGTAGGGGATGTTTACGGTGAGGGATGGTTGAGGGGAGGGAGAGGCGTGGGGTGTGAAAAGGGGGTTGGTTGGGTGCGCCCGCCACATAACGCGCCCGGCGTCGTGCTTTCGTATTCCGCGCTCGGCGTGGACGTTAAATTATGAGTACTCATGGGAGGCATTTATTGTGGGCGCTAGCCTTGTTGGCATTGACGGGAATACAAAACCCCACCAACCCAGAGGTCGCCAGTTTGAAGCCTGATTACGGTTTGGATTTCATGTTGACGTATATTGATGCTATGCTTTTTATTTATGGAGAGGCGATGCGCAGAATAACTCACGCGTTGAGTGGTGCTAGGTGCTAGAAGGCTTCCACAGCATCCGCACTAACGTACGTAGGTATGTACCTTTTAAGGTGGTCATAAGTGAATTTACCATATAGAACGACATGGTGACATGCTGAAAAACGCACCACATTGTATTATTCCACACTTTATTGCAATACCTCGAACGGTGAAAGCGTCACTCGTAAACAGTTTAAATAACTCACCAACGTAGAGACGGCCTTGACGTTTCTTAAATTCCCTCTTCCACCATCCTCATTTCCTTATAACGTATCCATTAGTTGTAGCTACATAGGTAAGTCATAAGCCAGTAAAAATTGTAAAAACCTTTTCTGAATGAAGCTGTCACGTTGAAACGGTCGAGGTCTCAAAAATATGAAGTGGAATATTACAAAGTGGACTATCTTTCAGCACTGAATTTCATACGTATAGAGGTTCTGTGCTGCAGAAATTAGGGAGAAAAACAGCGATGAAAATTCACGTCACGTGTGCATACCTACTCCTCAAGAGCAGAGTTTGCTGTGTATCACATAGAATCCTCGCTGTCAGTGTGGGAAAGCAATTGTGCGCCAACTACCGCACCATATCGATGACAGCTGAAGAAAAGACTCACCATATAATAGAAAATCTTGGATTCGTTTCCCAAGCAGGCCGTCAACAATATAAAGTAGCCATTATAGCTCCATGTAGGAAACCCATTTCAATATACACTCAAGATGGTTAAGGATTCAGACCAGGAAAGCTTTAGGTTTCTACCATTACGTAAAGAAGAGAAGGGACAAGAGGGAGAATTCACTTCACTAGAAGGAGGAATAAGAATATCAGTATAAGTAGTGCCGGAAATATACTGTTCTTAATAAAAGCGACATGTAGATCTTGGTTTAAGGTCTGAAAAAGTGACTTGCTTATCCGCGGAGATCGCTTTAGATTCCAGAAATTCCCAAACGCGGATCGCAGAGGCGCAAAATAAACCATTACAGATTAATTAATTTAGTTATGTTACTTATCGAGGATCTCTCATGGATTACTTACTAAGATACCCATGATTGTAGAAATGAAGATTTTTATTTTCAATTAGGTCACTATGCTTTTAAACAACTGTGTAACTGTTTCACAAAACTGTGTTAAACAAGGATGTAGGGAAATTTGTACGATAATATTTGACCGCGACCAGCTAGAAGGTATCTCTTTCCGATGCAATATGCTCCGCTGCTGCTCACTGTTAAAATTATATTGTTATTTAGTAAACAAATTGAGTAAATATATACTATACGCCTACCTATTTTTTTCGTGAAGCATACTTTGGGAATATTTCACAAGAGTACAATATAACGAAAGACAGCAAGTCATCCGAAAATCTTAATTTCGCGTTATAACTAGAGATTACGTTACATAGAAACCTCTAATTTTCTTCATGAAAGGCCCAAAAGGTTGCCGAGACTCAGCTGTCAAAACGTCAAACGCAAAACGGATAAATGTGCTCACTCCAGATACTAATTCTTCTATAAAAGAAGAAAAACGAAGAGCGGGACGATAACTTCAGAAACGTGAGAGAAAAAATAATGTTTGCGAGCGAAAACTAAAATTATTTTTTTTGTTTTGTAATTGTAAAGTGAGCATAGGTATAATGGAACTAAGCGAACAGTCACATAACTCAATATTACAATCATTAGATCAGTATTATAAGAAATAATTTAGAAGGAAGCAAATACCATTTCACTTACGAAACGGTTATACTAGAATTATTAACCGGCCGATGATACAAAAAAACCATAGGAATTTAACAAATTTCCTTCATTATTATAACATTTATATCCTGACAAAATTGGTCCCAAGCTCTAAAGAAACATTAAGGAAATGACGTATAGCTTTTCATTCAAAATATTACTTTGCTGTCATAGCGCCCGATTAATTTATCATGTGTAGGAGGAATGGAGCAAGCAGGAAAGATATGGAGGCTGACCAAGAATGTCGGACATGAGGGAGAGGCACAAAAGGGACAGCAGGTGGAAGGGGTAAAAGATACGGAGAAGTTAGGGAGACGGAGAGAGAGAGCGGGAGATGAGGGGGGGTGGAGTCGCGAGGATAGGAAAGGGGTAGAACTGGCCAGGGTAAGGGGACGAAGGGGAAGCAGACGAGAGGAAGGGGAGAGGGAGGAGGAGCCGAAGAGATCGAGGGAGCATTGCGTAGGACGCTGTGGAGTTCCCGTTTTTCTCAGCGATTGTTGATCTTCACAGTTTCCCAACACGGCCCTTTTAACAAAGGAATGGATACATCCGCAGTGCTTAAGTGCCATGATCAGCTGTTTCACCTCTCCAGCACCGCCGAGACGCCTCCCTCCCGGGTCATTCAGCCTCACGACGCGTGCTTCTCCCTCCGCCTACGTGCGCGGCGGAGGAACGGCTGAAAAAAAAGCACACGGAAGACGGAGAGGAGGGACGGTGAATCGTACGCGGAAGATAAAAGGAGGGGAGGCGCGCGGGCAGGAGCGAAGCGGAAGTGTTTTCAGCGGCCGGGGTCGGTGGGCCTTTAAAAGGCATGTTGGGGGTTGGGGGGAGGGTGAAGGCAGTTTCGGAAGCGGCGGGAGGGAAGGGACGACAAGGGAGGGAGGGTAAAGAGGGGGAGAGAGAGAGAGAGAGAGGGCGGGGAGCAGTGGAGTTAGGGGGTGAGGTGGGAAGAGGAGCGGAGTGTCGGGACCGGAGAGGGTTGCGAGGGGAGTTGATAGACGGTGAGGTACAGGAAGTTTGGATGCGACTGGAAAGGCCACTCAACGCGAACGTACCTTTTAGCAAGAAACATGCCCGAACGGAGTCCGCAAGTGGATGCATCTCAGAGGGCACTTCGAATTTATGCTGCGTTTACCAGGCCATGTGAAAAATGTAGATCCAGGGAATTGTGTGATTCCAACTGTGTTCAGCAACAAACTCCAATAAAGGGAGAGAGAGGTTTGCTCGCACTAAGCCAGCTTAGGGGCTGATCTGGAACGCTACCTACTTATCAATATTCTGCACAGCTCAACACCACGCTTTGACTACACCACACTTGTACAACCAGAATTCTCATTGATTTTTTTAAGATATTCACTTGGCTACCGTGGAAGTAACGAAAGGTATTAAGAATCACAAATAATCCAACAGTAATATCAGGGAACAGTAAAAATTGAACAAAGAAATATATGAAGATGACTGAAAAAAAAAGTTAAATTACCGATTCGTAAAAAATAACTCATGAATTTTCACAAATATGCGTACCACAATTTGTGGCACTAGCCTAACGTAGGCCTTTAATGAGATAATACTCGAACATTTTAAGTTATCAACCACTTTTAACCAAAATGGCCATCGAAAATTACTGTTCTTGAGGCAGCTAATATTCTATGCTGTTCTTTACACGTAGACGCATGAAGGAAGGCTCAATTTTGATTAATGGGCGACTTTAAAAAATGAGCAACAAAAACATACCTGTTCGCACATCAACTTCAGTCACACGTCACGGAAGGGGACCATTTCCGTACGAGGGAAACTCCAGCCTGACGGCAAAAGTTGAGGGCGTGTAGAGGACAAATTGAGAGCGCCCCTGACACCGAGCTCAAAGCGGATCCGTGGATTAGGCTAGGTCGCCCTTTCCTCCCTTCAGAACATAGCGGAGGCGAAGATGGACGTGATCCAAGGATAAACTCGGTTCCACGATCCCCAAAATAAAAATTCTAAAAAAAAAGAAACTCGAAATCGAAATCTTTTATCCGAAATGGGAATAAAATATTAATCACAAAGGATAGGGCTCTGCGGATTTCTCACTTGAAAGCTAAGCGGACCGTGTTTCTCCAACTCGCTCACAAACTTTTTTTCGTTTTTTTAAGTGCCAACGGGTGCATGCCCATGCACCTCCGGAGAGCGTGACGCTGCTGGACACCACCGCGGCCGAAACCCGGGGGAAGAGAAAACTGAACCGAGCATTGGTCGTAGGAAAAGACGGTAAGCATGATGGGAATATGGGAGTCGGCGGAACGTAAAGGTTTGGACGTGTCCGACTTGATCGGGGAGAAGAGGAGGAAGCGTCGGAGACGGGCGAGTTCCTCGCGGAATAGGAGCCGGCACCTCTTCCTCCCACCTCTCCTCCTCGAGCCGTAGCTGCACTCGCCTCCCCCTGCGCCTTTTTCCCGCCTCCGTTCACCTCGTGCCAATCCCAAACCCTCGCCCACACCACCCCACTCCCTACTTCCTTCCCATCGTCTCGCCACGGACTCATGCGGGACGGTACCAACGGGTCCCCACAAAAGATTCGATCAATCAAAACCAAAATCTGCCGGACAAGGGTCAGAGGGCGGGGATGATGTCAGATAGATGGGAAAGAGGATATGAGTTCGAGGAGCCCTTTGCGACGATCGCATGGGGTAAGGGCCGGAGGGAGGAGTGGCGAGGAGGGGACAAAGGGGGTTTTTGGATGGATTGACGATGCGAGGGAGGAAGCTGCAGGAGTGTTTTGCGGCAGGCTGGAGTTTAGTGGAGATTCGAGAGAAATAGAAGGAAGGAGGGTGGGGGATTAGTGGCAGAGGAAGTGAACCGGGTTTCCATGAA
>LYUA01000257.1:72624-88816 GCA_002093875.1 Calopteryx splendens | reverse complement strand
AAACTCCTATTTGCAAATGACAATAGCTGAGACATTCCAAAATAATAATTTTTCTCGTCAACGTCGCTCTATGGTTGGTGTACATTCCAAGAATACGGGTCCAAACTCGAATTTTTCGCGTGAAATCCGATTTCATTTGGGCGGTATGTGGAGAGAACTTCACCCGCACACCGACATGTTAATCCGTCCGTTAATCGTTAACAATTGGCTGCTACCCACACCAGTTTATCTCTACCCTTACCAAAATCGTAGCTATCACACAAATTACCCACATATTCCTAATGGCGCAAATGTCGGTCCCCTATCCTAATATCTGCTATTAAGAACAAACGTAGCCAAATGGAGTTAATTCCTCGAAATAGTAATCTACATGGCTGGGAGAATCTGATTTCCCCTTCCCCGAACATTAACCGCCAGTATCTCCGAAGTCGAAGACAAATGTGATGCAAACGACGAAATGCAGCTAATTGCTCGAAATAATAATCTACGCGGCTTGGCAAATCTGATTACCCCTTTCCTATACTATCAACGCTATTCTGAAAACCGATGACTAATGTGACGTTTAGGCCGCGGCACATATATCGACGATCTCATGGTCCAGCGCTTTGTAGTCCGGGGTTTACGCATTTCTGCGCAACAGTCATGAGACGGAATGATAGATAACTTGAGTGTCCATTCGACCGAGGATAACCTCGCTGGTCAACACTATTCGCCCACACTTACTCCTATTTACCTCCGCAAATTGACGCAGCATTTTTTTCCCTTGGCTATGCACAATGACAAACGTGGGAAATTACCGCCACGTCCAAAGTTATCGGTACAGTTATCCATCCATAAGGAAATATTTTCGGTATAATTGGAACGGCTAAACATTACCAAAATCTGGGAGGTTCCACCAGACACACAAAAAGCCACATGAAAAAATCTACTCATCCAAAACATCACACGGTCCCCTTCAACGTGCCCTTTCGAGAACGTTCCCCTTCCGCTAACCCCGCAAACCCCTACCCTTCAGCACATCGATCTTCCATTTCAAAATCCCGATAAATAGGAGCCACAAACATTCACTCCGCTCTGCCAACCACCGAAACTTTCCTGATCGAAACTTGGGTACTTTTTCCTAAGGCTTACCAGGGTCTCTTGATTCACAGTCTATTCAAATAGTTATTCGCATTTGAGTCCTTTCAGAGCTCTACCCTAGAGATTTTTCACCCAACGCTCGACGCAGTGGGGCACGATTCGTGCTCCCGAGCAATTGTGAGCGCGGTGCAGGGAACAGACGCTAGAGAGATAAAAATATTCCCATCGAAACAATGCCGCGGCGGCACTGGCTCCATAAGCGCGAACTGCGTGCGAGCACGGCGCGAATAAGCGCACCCTCAAAGTTTCGACGCTAATCGCGACTCCCCGAGAGCTTAGATCCCATTGAAGAGGGAATACTATACAGTGTGAAATAGTTTGGGCAGCTAGAACTATCACAGTCGTCATTGTTTTTAATCCCCGAAGACATGGACAAAGGGGAGGAAAAGCAATGAGCTGAATTTCACCAAAGTTGTCCGTACGTTTCTCCATTATTCTCCTCCCTGTCCAGACCCTAGACTCCACTTTCCAGCGCCGCTATACGCCCGCCCGTCCCCCTACCCCCTGCCCCAACCTCACCTCCCCCAACCCATCTTGCGCATATCCTCGGCAGCCAAATTAAACCGGAATCGATTAATTACAGCTTCCGCCGATTTATTCGTCTTGTTGTCCAGAAGTTCTCTCGCGTCCCAAATTTCCCCTGCAATGTGTGACTCAATCGGCGCGCAATGAACCGCCGAGCATGGCGACAGAATGCTTTCCATATTCTTTTGCTCGTGACCTCTCCCCTACTCCTCCCACCCCCGCAGATTCCCCTCCGCCTGCGTGCCTTGCCGGCGGCAAGTTTCTCCCTCCCCATCCCCTGGCCTAGTCGCCCGTCCCCCCAATGCACCTCCCATCGCCGAGAGGTGACTTCTCTGCCTTCACGAGTGATACCGCTACACCTAACGTCGGCGGAGGTGAGTAATTCACAGCGGATGCTCACGGGAGCGATCGCAATCCAGTGTTGCTCGAATGGCTCCTTTAAGGAAGCGCTCATTGTCAAAGATTCCAGTCGAAGCTGAAATTGCGCAGCAGTGTAAATTTAGGATGTGCGATATCCATTTTAAATTTCAGGCTTCGACTTACTTTTTTGTATTTATTTTATCCCGTCGTAATTTAGAGAATGCTATATACTCGTACTTTTACCGGAAAAAAATATATATATGTAAGTAATTTTAAAATATAGTTAAAGAAGTCAACATAAACCTCAACACTACGACTGTAAACGGACGTTCTATAGAGTCACGTTTTGCAGAAAAGGAAGTTTACTTTTTAGGGCATTTGAAATTGTGTGTAGGAGTTAAATTTATCTTAATTGTAACGAGAAATAAGGAAGTGAAATGGTTTTTGGTTTCATCTATAACCTTCATCAATATCGATTAGGGATTGGTCAGTAATGTGGTTGAGGTGGGAATTTCAGGCAATGGGGAAAGATTGGAGACGAACCCAGAGTAGGCTTTAGCCCACTCTTTAACGAAAGGGGCCGAGCGGCCCACAATTGAACGCAAAACTCGACGGACTGACATCTATCGAGTAGCATGGAGTGTTTTCCACATGGCACCGAAGTAGGGATCAAGATACCACTGAAACATGCAGCCACCTTCAGGATTCGAACCCAGATCCTTTGGGCAGAAAGCCTGCATACTAGACACCCCATCAACCCTATCCGATATTATCCAAAGGGGATGATATCAGGGGGATAAGGAAAATGAACAGCGATTTTAATGTGTCTATAAATATTTAAATACTTTTGGTAAAATATATTTGAAAATAAAAGTACACGCATTATTGCAAGGTCACAATTCTTATTCACTAGTTTAATGGGGAGTAGATCACAAATCGCGGACAATTCTAAAAGCATAGAACTTCAGTCTTAGTTCGTACAACCACCGTATTTTGCCTAGTTACTTCAACTATGCATTGGATGTTACTTCAAAACAAATATTAAGCAGGTAATCATTTTATAATAAACTGCAAAAAAAATTAAAATATCGTCTTGAAAAAGGAAAAGCCAACTAGTTGAAATTTAGTTTTTTGGGACAAGCAATGTCAAAGTTTATTCACTCGGAATTTATTTTGATTTTTATAAACACATAATCAAAACATCAATGTTATTACGACTTAATCAATTAGAATAACAGAATAAAATGCTTTTTTCTCTCAACAAGTAAAAAAATTGAAATTCATTCACCTAAAAAAGAAAATATGACTTTGAAAATTGGATCCTCGTATCCCGACAATATCAGATTACCGAACTGCCTCCATATAGTTTTTATTAATAATAAAATTAAATGCACAAGAGGGGATGCCCAATCTCTCATTATCGATCTACTACACTCTTTTTCAAAAATCAAGCGGCATTTAGTCATAAAAAGAAATATTCAGTTGCTAGGCACATGCTATTCCTTTCAGATTACGCTGGTAGAAACAGTTGCAAAAGTTACTTGGAAGACCTATCCAAAAGTTCAATTCTCTCTTCTTCTGGGATTGCAGGGATCCGAGACTCACCCAACGGGTGAGGAAAACCAGCAAAACTTTATTCTCATCGCCTTACAAATCTGTTACGACTGAATCAGTGAATCGGCAATTAAGAATACATTTGGCGTAGGATTTCAAAACAAACGAGAAAAAAACTATGAATAAGTTTGCTGCACGTCAAAACAGTTTCTACATAATCTTGTATTTTGTCAAACTTTTTGTCGCACAAAGTTTTCGCATTTTGCTCTGATATCTCTGGTGGGATCAAGAACCTTTTTTTTTGTGGAGAGGCGCCAATGCAATACCGAGATATTTTATAGGAAAACCGATCTTTTAGACGTCATCGCTTGTAGAAAATGTCAGGAGGGGATCTACAGTTGATTTTAATACACAACCGCTAAGTCACCCTTTCGATAATACGGCTCCAAGTTATTGACACATTGACCCATTTAAGTTACCTATCAAGTTACATTGGATAATAATAACTCGCCTCCGTCAGTACTTTTGAGTCTAATTTTAATAAGTAGGCTCCGTCCGGCGATTAAATACAATTTTTTTACATACTTTAGGTAATAATTCAAGCCAGAAACGCACCGAAACTGTTTCACAGTTAAAACTTTGCAGTTTTGGCACGGCTAGTGAGAAACGATATTCATGGTTTAAAAAAGAAAAGTCTCGTGTACGAGTATAATAATGTGTTTTCAATTCTAATAATCACCTGCCGCGGCCATGTCCGGACCACGTAATGTGTAAAGCGTGGGGCGCCCTGAGGAATGCCCGCGCGCCGCTCTCTCCAACGCCCTCTTCGAAGGTCTTTGATTGATACTTGACAACATACTTATCTAAATATACAAACTTTCCCTCGATGTGGTGATGCTCGAGTGCACAGAATTCGCGGAAAATGATCGGACTTTTTATATTTTTTTAATGCACTAAATGATTCAAAATGGCAAAAATGTGCACCTCCTGTTAAGGGTTACCGCGTTGCGTGCGCACTCTTTGCGCACAAAAGCCGCACCATCGCACGGTACATGATGAGTCTCGTTTTACGACTGCCGCACTGCGTATGCTTGTAGCAAAACGTAACTGTGCAGGTAGATACTAATCAATTCACTTCTTAATGAATGAAGCTTGTTTGCAGATTTCCGCTTAAATAAAGATTTATTTACAAGCGAATTACATGAATTGAAAACGTGAAGCGGCGCTCTGAATAGCAATTAGGGACTCTCGGGGAACAAAAAACCTTGAAGTGGATGAATTGATTTATCAAAGGTCGTTCAATATTCAAGAAGCCATTATTCAATACGGAATCCGTTTCACACGCATTGGCTGTCAGTACTAAATTGCCCCTGCAACATAGAAAACGTGCACTGATTACACATTTAAACGACTCAAAATAGTCGAACTTTCCACGGCAACCACCCCTCCCTCCAATCACTAATTTTCATAATTGTATCACTCTTGAATAGCCTAGTGAAAAGCGTTTAGTTTCAAATGGTATAGTCAACATATGGAAAATCGTTGGAATGACGGATTTTACGAATATTTGATTGAAGAGTAAGCATAGAAGTAGTAGGGAATACGTTTTATTTTAAACTAATATCCGAAACCATCATTTCATTAGCTAAAAATTCGATTGCAATAAAATCTTTCCGAAGGGATTAATTTTAGGTTAATACTCGTATGAGAGGAAAAGAAACTTGCAGAAAAATATCGTCCCTGTAAAATGGAAAATGTAAAATATGATTTTTCATGATACTCAGTTAATTAGCTTTCTGTATCATCATACACTAAAATCCCAATCGTGCACACATGTAGTTCATACAGAAACCTGCAGACAAAGTCAAAATAATAACTTTTCACAAAAACAACCGATATTTGTCTAAATTTAATTAATTTCTTAATGAAAAGTACATGGCTGACCAAAACAAGGTGAAATATCACCTCACTATCACCGTTTCGGTACATTTTCCTATATCCTATCCAATTGGGCCGAATGAATTAAGCGGTTGACACGCACATTATGTGGATCACATGCAAGGTGAGAGAAGAGAAGCAATCCCCAAGTACTTAAATCATTCCGAGTTACATAATTTGACTCCATCTATTTGTATACGATGGCGTGTTTCCTATTTTCTTAATTGCGGAAGTTCAATAGCATTTTCCGCGAGATAAGTTTTTGCTAAATAATAAGAATCCTCTAAGCTGATATTCCAATTGATTTTCATTTTATTTAAAAAAATGTTTTCTTAGCACTTAGTGGTGAGAGACTTTATCACGGGCTTTCCTTAAATCTATATAAAAAGACAGAATTTAAAAAAAGAATTTAACTTTTACAAATCCGTTGTGGCCTAACAGCTCCTACTATTTTAAAGTACAACACATAACTGATAATTATGCAGCATTGATATAAAAACCCGAAAACTTTATAAGGCATTGCCTCTAAACAATTATTTGTGAAACTAACTGCGAAAGATTTCGAAGCAAAGCGAAGTTCAATTTTAACGATAGCCCATTTGCCCTTGAAATTGTATATTTTTATAATCTATTTTCACCACCAGACCACATTGAACATTATACATAATTTGTGATGTTATTTATAGACATAATATATATTTTTACGAAATGTTGTAATAACTAGTGACGTACCTGCACACCAAGTTTAGTAAAAAGCATCCAAAGATAACGAAAGTAAACCGAATTGTAGTAATAGTTTTAATAAGTAATCGAATATTCATGACTGTAGCATAACTTCCTTCGTAAAAAGAAAGTACACTTATGCATTAGGGTTCCAGAACTATCGAGTCGGTTTCATCGTAAGTTTCAACCAAGACGCGGGGCTTTGTTGCATCAATAAACTCAGAACTACGAGGAATGTCGTCATTTAAGGGTGGAGCGAGATATATATTTTTATCGAGATACATAATAATAGGTTTAAGCTGTATTTTTTCATATTTATCTTAACTGATGAATAAGAATTATATCGTTCCATTACTTTCAATTATTAAGAAAACGCATTGCCAGCTTAAATTTAAGATGAGGTTATCACAACACTATCTTTCATCTTATTTTTCCACGTAACAATTAGTATAGAATAATGTTCATCCTCCGCTCTTTGGCCACTCGAATTATTATGATGAAGTTACCACAACGGCAGCAAGTGCCCTGGAGAGATCCGGACGTGCTGAGTTAAAATGGGTTCTAAATCGATCGTCGTGGTATCTCGGTCATTTAGAAAGTATAATAAAATAAGAACTCACCAAACTGGATGCATGAGAATATCTGCCCATGTACTTCAACTCTTAAAAAAACTTACGAGTTAAGATGACCAAAGGTTGGAAACCGGAATGAAGCTTACCTGAAATATAAAATGATAAAGCAAGATTAATTCAGAATTCTATTACTCATCAACAACACATCAAAATATTAACATGATATTTATATCATTTGTATCACAGATATAATAAAGACTAAACTGACATTAAGGGAAATACTTAGAAAATGTTAATTTAGCGCATCATCAACATCATTTTCCTATTTAGCTCTTCATTATTTTTTAAAATCTTGTTTATACCCTCCAAAAGTCTCCCTTCTTTTAATCCCTCTTCTCTGATTTCCCAACATTCTCAGTTTTCTTACAACATTCAACTGGTTCTCAATATATGACCCATTCAATTTTTCTGACCTCACCGTCACTTATTCATTTTCATTTCCATCTACGAAACTCTACTTTCTTCATTCTTCTTCACACCCAAATATCCCAAAACGCTTTCAAACAGCGTTCGAAAACTTCCATCAAAAACGATACCACAAATAAACGGAACTGAACCATGCAACACTATAATCCATATCAAAATCATCACAAATTTTTTCTTCACGCCTTTGCTTAAAGAGTCTCTGTTCTCAACTCCACTTATCCTCTTTGAAATAAATTTATTTTTACTAACGTAGCTCTTCATCTAATGTCCCCATTATATGCACGTTTCCGTTCAAAATAGTTCCCAGATATGTCAACTGTTCTTTCATTTATGCCCTCCTAATTCAGTATTTCACTTTAACATTTAGTCTTCTTACTTTTCGGGAGTTTCCTTTCTTACATTTTTTTATGAATTACCTTCAGCTCATGCTTCTCACCCAGATCCTTTAATACCCTCCACAGCCACCTGACTAACTAAAGCTTTCAAATCTGTCTTAATCACAAATTTTACCCACGGATTTTCATTCCTAATCCACCCCTTCCCTTGCCTCTTTTACTACCTATCCAGTCTACTCCTACAATCCCTCCCGTAGTTTCAGTGTTTATTTATACTCAGAAATTATTTTACACATATTTTTATTAATGTTTTCATCACAACTATGATATGACGCTCCCTCTCCTACAATTAGGTTGTTTTTCCTGTTCTTTAAACTTTTGTTAGTGATTATATGTAGGTATAAAATAACTTCAAAATTAGCTGTATGGAAAATATGAACTTATGTTCACATGCCGATGGTTTCCTCCTTTTCGGAGGAGAGCTTCAAATCCACCCGATGAACAGGTGTTCTAGCCATATGGCGTACGCATGAATCCTACGAATGGCTCCCCACTGATTTCATCCATTTTTTAAATTAAGCCTTAAATAATTCTGAGGATATACTAACTATTTCAACGGTCTAATCCACCACTAAAAAGTGACGTGAAGCTTAAATAACTAACCATGAAGCAATCCAGTTCTTTGATATTCTTATTCACATACCTAGATAAAATGGTAGGGTCTTGTGCCAATCACTTTCCGAAAATTTTATTTAGGAGTATTTCACAAGTTCTTTAAAAAGCCGACAACTACGTCAGTTGATGGTTTGATAATCATACTTGACATAAATTATAGTGACTTCTTTATCCCATACAAGGACAACAAATAACCATAATATTTTGGGAAATTCCAAAATATATATGGAAGGGGTTAGATCTCACTTTCGTGGAGTATGGTGACATATTTGTTTGCATTAACTACGAATGAAGGCACAAAGTTGATTTTGGAAAAATTTAATCTACAGGCATGTTTGGGAGCCTACTGATGTAGAATTAAAGGGAACTTTGGGTATCATTTTTCTGCTGTACAACCTGATTACTTAATTTTGTCAGACGGTTGATCCTAATATTCTTAGCACTTTGAGGAGATAGTTTTGAATAGGTAGTATCAATCGCTTCTGCGCTCCCTGCTTAACCAAAATACATGATGCTCGGATGCTAATGGAACTACCATCTAATCCCTGCTAGTAAAAGTATTGAGATACATCGTCCATAGGACGACAGTAAGCCTAAGAATTGATTTTTGGGAGCACTCCACTTTATAATTTCCCCTCGAGAGGTCAGACAAAAGGGTAAGTTAAAATAAGGCGCAATCAAAAGGGAGGCACAGCAGTCAAGTGCCACAATAACTGTGGTTGCGAAGACAATACTGCGCACGAATGTCGTCCGATGTTCTCGTTCCCCACCGCCCCCGCCTACCTCACGCGACGGGCGGCATTCCGGGAGCAATTCAACACGAGTTTGCGAAACCAAGAGGGGGCGGGGAAGGGACGACATTAACGCACTTTCGCGACGAAAGGGGGCAGCTCTCTGCTTTGCATGCGCGCCGTTCCGAAGGACGGAGCACGCTGTTCATCGCTCTCCCTCCCCTCGTAGCACAATCGCGGAATGGTCCCACTCTTCCCGGTTAGCGGCCCTGCCATGCCGCCGGCTCCTCTCACATGTAAGTGCCCAAGGCGCCGACGTTTGCTGTCCAGCGGCTATCAGACATCTCGCGAGTGACCACGCCATGGAATATACTCGAGATCGATCACCCTCGGGCGACACGAAACCGAACTCGCGAAAACGCGAGTTAATAAAAACTATCTGTGACTTTTATTACTAGTCCACGCGCAAGGAAATTGGATTTTTACGACGGGAATTGGGTTGGTCAGACAGTCAGTTCTTCTTCACCCGTCACCGGAAGTGCAAACAATGCCTCCACTTTCGCTTCTGGCTGTTGATTCGTCACGACGTAAAAATTATTACCTTTGGAGTGAAAATACATTCCGTGAATTCATTCATCGATACCAAACAGGGCACTCACTGGATCGAAGGTGGAACTAGAGAGATGGTCAATTCCTCATGATTTCTGAAGTAGTGCGTTATACTAAAATGAAATTGTTGGGACAAGTCAGAGGAAGCAAAATCCGTTTTGCGCCTTGCGGCATCGACATTCGCGCAAGGAAAAGAGGAGGTTAATATCATAAAATCATAGAAGAATTCAGGTAATCTTTGAAAAAACGACGGGTGAAAGGGTAAAATCATAAACAGGCACAGACAAGACTTAAGTGATGAGAACAAGAAAACAAAACTTAATGTCCACATAAACAATTTATTCTACAACCATGTTTTCAACACTTTGTGAAATCATTTGGTCCATCACATGATAATACCACTGGGGTGAAACCATCATCGTGGAATAAACAGTTTATGGGGATTTGCAGTGCACCCGAAATCAGTTTTTTGCAGTACCTTTAGGCAATCAATTTGATCGAGTGCCCAACTGAACGCATTGAGAGCTCTGGCGGAAAAAAGCACGATTTTTTATTATTTAAAATATTTTCAGTAATTTCCGCTTTGAAGATAGGCAAATCATCTTAACAGAAACACTGGCTAGATTACATCGTTCACGTCCAAATTAATTTTTATAAATATAACTTATTTGGCTCTAAAATGCGCTATTAATACTATTAGGTAAACTAGTTCCAGTGATCGCCGGAGTTACTTCTCCTAGGTCTTCAAAAAATAGGGCTCTAGGATAATGGAATGCAATATCGAATCAATAGCTTCCTTCTTCCAAATCATCAAATTCGTAAATTTGATGTTGCTGGACTTCATTCATATAAATGTCACGTCCAATTCGTTAGTTAAATTCGAACAACGCACAATTCTACTTTAAAAGCATTAAAAAAAACTTAAATGTTAGCGGTGGCAGTCGGAAAAGAAGAAATAGACTGTTTTAGTGTCTTGCTCAACAACCTTCTCAAGTAAATCAAACGCATATCATCCACAGCTTAATGCAACAGCATCATCCCCTGATATTTATTTTATAGCAGGCTCTGATAATCAGGGGATAAATTAATAATTTTATTAATATAAATTGTGGACGATTTAACAGACTCGCAAGAAAAGGTTAATGACTTTTCTCAGCCAAAACGACGCATGATGATAGGAAAATGTGTTAAAAAAGGAAAGTAGCAAGTCTGCATCGGAAAGGCTATCGGTTGGCTATTAAATCAATATAAGATGAATTAAACATGAAATCTAACGATAGTGCATTCCACTCGAAAGGCTGATCCTCTTGTCAGACAAATTTATTCTCCATCATGACGACGCCCTTCCGCAGCGTGCGCACCGTGAGGCTACTTGAAACACACAAACAAACCCAAGCGATGAAACACACCGACCCATCATTCATCTCGTCAGCACGATGGGAGGGAAGTTTTTTTTCTCCCCAAGCTTGAAAACAACCTCCCACCACTGTACTATGTTCGATGTATGTATGGAACGGTGAAGTGAAGCTAGAGTTCACCTGAAAAAGTCGACAGCACTCGTTTGCTGAAGAAAGTTGAAGCGTGTCCATTGAATAGAAAAGCAGCCACCTGATAGACGATGCATCATTTCGGGTAGGCACAATTTGAATGCAAGTTATTTCCATTCATTACTTTATAAATACTCACTGCACCCTCGAGGTGGCTTATAGGATAATATCAAAATTACATGCCGAAAATTGGTTGACAGAAGCACTCGCATTTTCCCTTTATAATATTTAATCCTTTATGAATCGGTCATCCACCTGACCTCTTTCCTTGGAAATGCATGCGTTAAGCATTATGGTTGGTGATTAAGTTAAGCAAAAAAAATTAAGATTGCCCGCTTAAAGTTGTTTCGAATATACAATGTGCACCAACTGTGGATTTTTTGGAACGCAGTCTTCCCAAGATATCATAATTTCCCTCCGTTAGAGTCTTTCCGTATCCTTCGGGGCAGAATCGAAGAATATAGCTGAATGCAGAATAAGCAGCTGACGAAACATGCCGTTCTACAGTGACGACCTCGAAATCCGAGTGGACGGAAATCAGTGTCAAAATTCACAGGCACAACAACGGCTTTGTTTGCGCGGAGGAGTCGGTTTATTAAGACCAGCTACCCTGCAAATAGTGAGGGTACATCCGGATCGGGAGGGAGAATCACAATGCCTTAGCGGATTTATACCTTTCGAGGCCCGCAACACCCGTAACCTCCGGACCATCCACACTGAATTCGACCATTCTCGCTAGACACGACGTGGGCATCGAGGGTAAACTCTAGAGGTGTGCTTTCGGCTGGTCTACTTCGTTCGTGTGGGCAGCGATTGCTCTCGTCCCATTGTTGCCCTCTGCCCCCACTTCCTCCCAATCCCGCCCGTAGCCCCTCTCCGCTCACACACTCAGCAATTTCTCTCTCTCTCTCTCTCTCTCTCTCTCCTCGCCAAGTCGTAGCTTTCCACGGGACGGTGAACCCATTCCTCTTCTCCGCCGTGCCTCCCTTCATCCCGCCCCGCCAAGCTTTTCTCTGCCCACCCCATTCCCAGCTACACTCCTTCATCTGGGCGTCCCCACCGTTATTTTTACAATTCGTCAGCGACACGCGGTCATCATGTTACCAATCTAAGGGTTCGTTTTTTTTAATAAAAAGCAAACATGCTATCCCACAGAGCAATCTTTAATACTGGTATACGACGCGTTTCACCGTTTCAGAGCATCGTCAAGTACCCGACGATGCCATAAAATAAGGAATGGTTATGTGGATCAGTACGTTTTCTATTTATTTAAAAATTTACATATTTTTTAACTTTCACGGAGTGACACCAGAAACATTAAATTATTTAGTTTAAAGTTTAAAAGTTTAGTTTAATTTTTTTTTTAGTTCAAACCTTCCTTAGATCGCTACTGCATAATAATAATTTCTTCATGCCTATCTCGCCTCACCACCTCCAGGATTGTAGATTCATGGTTTTCCTCAACTGCCATCATAATATGTCTGGTCCAATCCAAGTTCATAATCCAATATTAGCATTCATATGTTCCATTAAAAACCGGGAGCAAATAGTATTTTCCTGCATTATTTCTCCAAAAATGTATACCATGATTCAGATATTGACAGGAAAGGAGGAAGTGAGAATTGAGGAGACTAAATTATGTACCTCTACCACGGCAAGCCCTCAAATGCCAAATGTGAAGGGAACGTGTTTTAATTAGCAATGTTCATATAAATAATATAATAACATAATTATTTTCAAGTCCCAGTGAGGCAAATAACGTTTTTCACGCAATGGTGAAAGTACGTAAGTGACCAAAAACGTGATTTGTCAGATTTGAGGCTATTTTCACACGCCGGAAAGAGTTGCTGAATAAACCGAAAATGATTAAAAACGCATTGAGGCTAAATGAATAAGTTTGTGAACATCATAATTTCATAATTAATTCACTGTCAATCACAGACCGTACCGTGTGATTCGTAGCCTCTCCATGCACAAAGCACTGTAGGTAAACATTTGATGCGCTTGCACATCTCGGAAGGGGTATAGGCCGTACCAAACCGGCATACAAATAAATAGCTCAGGACTCTTCGAAGGTAGAAATTGATTCGTCAGATATTATTCAACGGTTCACCACATTTCACATCCTATTGGAACCCATAACTGTGGGAATGTGGTGTCCACGAGAACGCCACATTGTCATGCAACGAAGTGAGCGGCTCAGATTTCAAGTCTTACGCCCCGAAATTTACTTTCAGCAGAAGTAAAATCAATGATTACGTACGAGATTGAATATAAAAAGAGTTTTCTTGAAAAACCACAAGATCTTCGCAAAATTATTTTATCTTCCCCCCCCCGCGACAACGTACAATTCCATCTGACCACACTACCCCCATTTCTCCTGTCTCTTTCTCCTCGCTGAACCCCCACCCCCTTTCATCCGCAACGGAAATAAGGAGGCGACGGGGGGGGGGGGGGGGGGGGGGGGCCCTNTGGGGGGGGAGTGCCCTCCGGGGAACCAAAACGTCGTGAATTTGAAACCGACGACGCCAAGCGAACGGAGGTTTGCAAACTGGCTCTTGAATGCACTCACGGGAACTATCTCAACTGGAAAAACTTGTATAAATTTGTATTTGTAGCTTAAATTCCCATCCGATATTCAGGTTTGATTTTAAAGAGAAAAGAAGGGCCATGTAAGACGGCAGCGCAAAAAGGTGCACTCCTTCCCACACTGAAGTGAAACTTGGATAAACCTAGATAGGCATCAATGTAGAATGAGTGCGGTGATCGTGGGGCACTCGAGGAGTGTTTTCGGGAAAAGGAGGAGTTATAAGGTGAGGAATGAGCGGATGGGACGCTCCAAATAGTAGGCAAGTAGGTACCAAAGCAGTGAGCCACGGTTGGTCGTGTTTTGAGTGAATAGATGAGAGCCGGATCACCATCCAGACACAAGGCACAAAAGTAAATGGTTTGAGAAAGAAAGGGGGTAGAACGAGAAATTAAGTCATTGATGAGTGCGGTTAAAGAAACTCTCAAGGTTCGAGGCATTTGAAGTTTCAGGAACAAAAGAACATATATTAAACAACGTATGAATGAGGCAGAGGAGTATGCAAATTGCAAAGACTGTGCTGAGTGGAAAATATCGGTAAGAGAGATTAAATTTCGTTTCATGACGTAATGCCTACCAGGCTTTTTCTTCACGTTTAAGAACGCTGCACATTTATGTGAAAGGCCCGGAAACATTAGCGATCGCCGAGAAGTTGCATGAATTTCCAACGGAAATTAATGACACCATAATCTATCTCTATGGCAAACGTCTTCGTTACGCGGCAACTCGAAAGGGGACGGCATGAAGTGTCGGAATGTATGGTGCTATCCGTGACGGACTTGAGCGACTTACCGCGAAAATTAAGTTCATGAAACGCGAATGCAAAAAGTATGATTACTATAGGAAAAGTGAAGCATATTTATGGACCAAAAATTAACGACCTGCCTCACTCTTAATCGTAAGTTCTATACAAAGCGAAATGCATAAAAACACAGACGTAACATTAGTGTATTTTAGTTTCAAAAGGTGAAAAAATTATCTCCAAAATCATATTTCACGTGTTCCTGAGATAAATAAAACCGTATTCTTTTGTAAGGTTTGTTTTCTAAAAACAGTGGTTCCCACGCGGATTCACTAAGACCTGGGAGATGATCTATTTTTACTTACGGGGCATTCAAAATTATAAAATTTTCCAATGAATTAAGACAAATAGTATGCATTAAAAAACAATGACAAGTGACGATTTTTGTGGCATTATCAATATCATTTATAGATTAGCGCTTTAAATAGAAAGTTTCATTTAAAATTACCAATTTCTAACAGATACTGACGCAATAACCTCCACGGCAAAAAAGTGAATGGCCGACGTGCTAATATCCAAGGCCAAATGGCCTATGTGAGTGTCTTTGGGATAGATGCAAATGTAAATTTTTTTCAACTCGGAAATTTCCGGTGACATTACGGCTTCGCGCACAAATCACGCCAGGCAATTAGGGAAGGGGAGGGATCATCGGCGGCGAAGGGGGATGGGGGGAGTGGGGGTGGAAACGTGGCATCATTGGCGTTTTCATTTTTCTTTTTTTAGCAGAGGAGTACAAGCAAGCACTCGTCACCGCCTTCGACTGCTTTCCCATAAATTTGCAAAATAATCTCTCCGGCCCCCAAGCAAAAAAAATACTGTCTGCAGCAAAAACACTGCGAGAAATCCGGGAGAACATTCGCGGATCGTGACGTCATTTGGCGGGGGCGCGAGGTGGAGTCATTGAGGGTGAACGTGACGCGGAAGGGGAACGGAAAAAAATCGGCGCGACGTCACTCGCACGCAAAGCCTGCAACTAAATCGTGTGTTCGTTTTCAAATATTCATTAATTGCATCATTTTATTCATTTATTTATCCAACGTTTCGAATCCGATCCATGGCCAACCGTTGGAGAATGTCTTCAGGGGAAGTGCTTTTTATCGTTTTCCTTTTCCTCGAAGATTTCGCCCAACTCTCTCCTTCCTTGCCTTTTATCCAAGTTCCTTCCAAAATCCTGTCGGACAAAGGTTTCTCTTCTCCCCATGTTTCACCCCCTTTTACCTTCGGCCCTTACTCCATTTATTCCTCGCGGTATCCACATCCATGTTCCCTATCCCCATTCGTCATCAATCGCTCTCTCTCTTTCTCTCTCCATCCCTCCCTCGTTTTTCAACGTCCACCCCGTCTTTTCCGACACGACGTTTCCCTCTTGTCCCATGCATTCCGTCTCTTCTGCTTCCCCTCTTCTTTATTTTCCGGGGGTTTAAGTGTGACCTATGGATCTACTTCGTGGCCCTTGGGAGACGGATTCCCTAGCGACTCAATTAATCCATCAATCAGTGCCATTTTATTATATGGTTATGTTTAATCCCCTTATATCGTTCCAAAGTTAAATTATAAAAAATTTACTCGATACCCCGCAAGCCGCCGCTGGGGCGTGTGGCAGGGGGG
>LYUA01000256.1:551209-565452 GCA_002093875.1 Calopteryx splendens | reverse complement strand
GGAGAGAGTAGGGTGAGGATGTGCTCGTGAACCAAGATTGGAAGGATGGGAGCCGATGGCTGGCGATTCCCTTAATCTCAAGCATCGCTCACCCAACATCCCGAAGGCCATACATCCGTTTCGCTCCGACAGATTCCCTCTCTCTTTCCCCATCTCACCCTACCTCACCCCTCACCCCTTGCCGTCCTCCGAAAAGGAACGAAGGGAGGGCTCATCCTCTGGACTGGAGTCCAAAAAGTTCCGTCGATACAAATGCATCTCATGTTTCACGCCGGATCGTCGTTGTAAACTATGAGCAGATGGGATAAGAGGGTTATAATTCGCTTACTTCGAGCTCCTCGGATAATCGCGTTAGTGTGCGTGTCTGTGACTTTTTCCTGAGCTTTTTGTTCCAAGGAATTTTGCAAGGATATAAGCCCATGGAAAAGGGAGTTAATCTTGGTCCGTTCTTGCACCCGGTTACTTTTTTTTTCTGGGGAAAATGCTCGCCAATTCTTTACTCCCATCCCATGCCTCTCTACACTGGAAGTAAAAACTTTTTACAGTGAAAACCCAAAATATTCCGCAGATTCAAAAAAAATTGTGTTTTTGGCTAATCCTTGGGACCTCAACCACTGAAACACTGCCTCTTGATCAGTCTTGCCTGGAGTGAATAAATCTTTTTAATATGCTACTCATACAGAGAGGAACGAAATAAATATTTTCCATACGCTTTTGGATTAAGAGATTTAATTTTAGATTTTGTAAAATCATACACGAGTGGATTTAACGATGAATGAAACCGCACCATTGTAAGAGACTTGCATATAATATCTTTTAAGGTTCACAACCTTCGACAAGAAAATACATTTTCAATAACCATATCGACATTAGTTCAGTGATTACTTACCGTCTCATCAAAACAATTAAATTGCTTAACAAGATGGCGACGGAAAAATTGCCATTGAACTGAGAATCAATCAATTAGTTTATCCTTGGGTGTAATATCTAGAAAGCCATGTATATGACTGTTGCTTATTGTTAATTAAAGATGTGACTGAAATTCAGCCATGAGCATGTATTTAATCAAATCATCGCTTTATGTCTAATACGTCACCAGCCGCCACTCTTCCCTCCCCCCACCCACATGCCTAGGTTTTAGAAGTATCCCCTCACCACCATGGAGAGGCCATTAGCTTAGGAACAACAACAGCAAAGGAAAACCCCCATGCATGCGTCCTTTTTTCACCAACCGAACTAAGATGAGCCCCCACAACATTCACCCTTCCCCCCCACTTCCTTCAAACTTCCCCATTCTATAAGGGTGCATATTCTGTTACCTCCTGTAAACTTCTGTAATTTTCCACCTGATGATATTACTATGTAACTGAACCGTTCGAGTTCAACACAGAGGATTTTCATGTGGAAAGTGGAGCTCTGTTAAATCATAAACTATCGGTGTCGTTACAGATTTACGCAATCGTATCCAAACCAAAAGTATGAGGGCAGTCAAAACATATTCCTTACATCTAATACATGCAAAGAGCATTACGACAGGAATAGTTTAGAGAATAATGGGCAAGTATTTAGATAAGATCAATTTAGAGTAATAAGGGGTATGGGATAAAGAACCATTCTTTCCTCAAGTTGATCAAAATGAATAGAGTACAAAGCACCAAAAGATGGTACTGGAGGCGTAGGCCTGGAGAAAAATTTTGACAAAATGCACTGGATCATAAATCGACATACCGATAAGGAAATCCGTGTAAACTACAGGGAGAAGATAGATTCACGTTGCGTCGAAATAGCAGAGGGGAATGAGCATTTGCTGAGAAATGAAAGTGATTAAGTGATTAATAAAGTAAAAATAAGGACAGGGATTCTATAATCACTATTAATATTTATTTCATTCATCTAGAATGCAATAAATGATGAGATAAAATTTGTTCACCTATATTTACGTGAAAAAAGAATGACAATTCTGTGGTTTGGACAACATTATTACGACAGGAATACTACTTGTAGAAAAAATATCCTGAAGAACACTGTCACATGTAGAGATCGTACTGTATGGTTTGTAGCTCTAGCAAGGTAGATATTTCAAAAATGAAATTGGGGAAATACTATAGAAAAATATGCAATTTTGGCAGCAGGATCTAAAGTGATGGAAGAAAGATGTCTAAAGATAGATGGTATAACCAGAATAGAACATTTAATTTTTATCTCTGAGACTGAAATGATATCACCATTAGGGAAAAGACTGTAAGCGATGGAAGTCAATTTTTAAAGAATAATTATTTCAATAAAATGGATAGACCAAATGATCAGGAAAAACAATTTTCAATGTCTATTGCATAAAACTTGAATGTATCAGCACAAGAACTATTGGCACTCGAATCTTCTATTCATGATCTGCCGAAATACATTTCTAGAATTTTTAACTTATTTTAATATGTCTCCTTGACCTTATCCCCCCAGTAATTATTGATCAAGGTAATGAGACTTTGCCTGGTCCAGGGAAATAAAATCTTAGCGATAGTTAAATCCTCTTTAAAAAATAATAACGATGAAAATGTTATATGCGGTATTTTCCTAATCATTCAATCTTAGACAACGCTATCCCAATGGTAGTATAAAATTTAAAATAGTTTATTTCATTTTTCAAGATTCATTTTTTCGGTCTCTTGACTTTTAAACTTCACTTTATAATTCAGTTATGTAGAATAAAAACTATCCATCTATAAACTTGCTAATGCAAATTTATCATTACTAAAGGGAAATAAATGTAATGATATCATGATTTTGACGTTTTTAAAGATGATGACTAATGAATACTAACTAACTAATGATTATATTACCTCAAACTAAGTCCTACGAAATGTCATATTAGAGTATTCAGGTGAGATAGTACAATGCACTCTTCACTGTAAATGTATTCCTAGAAACTTCTCGGGAGCACAGAGTCACAAATATTTGTGATTTACCTGAGGATACTCTAATTAGTTTCTACCTAGAACTATCCTGTCAGCACTCAAATACTGTATCTGATAGGCTAATTATTTATTATATAGGGAATAAAAGCAATGTATTGCTCTAATCTGTTAAAATTAAGTCAGTCAAGGCATAGGCTGTACTATTACCATGCTTCTGTAATCACTGATACAACCTAGCATTTATATTCTTGAAACTCAAATATTGTTCATGTATATTATTGCCAGAAATTCGGTAACCCACTGTACAGCTTTACTGTACTTAAAACGTAAATTATTTTAATAATATGTACAGGATATAGGCATAAAACAAGTTAGAATCAAAAATAATTTGAGGTTCTCTCAATGCATACCAATTTGAATTGGCAAATGAGATATAGAGGTTTTGTAACAATGACTTTAACAATTTTCTAGGGTGATTGGTACCGATTTAATTTAATTTAATATTCTAGATGAGATGCTATGGATAATAGAATAAAATTAAATTGTTTTTACCCATTAGCCTAACATTTTAGTCATTTCAGACCTGGGATCTTTGGATAATGGATTTACAAGAAGGTTTTTTCATCATGTACAGTGCATGCACAGGGAGAGAAGAAGAGAACTCTTACATAACATTTTGAATCATTCCAAGGCTAAAGTGTGCTCCCGCAAAACCCAAACACACGGCTGAAACAGCCACGCTCTAATAGAATGCACTCTAAAACATCGAGTCCTTTTGCTTTATTAATCCCATAAACGTCATAAGGAGACGTTGTCATTTACATTTTAATAGGACATCATGCAATGAGCGAGGCGACTTCCCACTTAGTAAAAAAAAGGAGGCCAAGTTGAGCTCCTTTCCCGGGGAAATAATATATTGTCACTTCGTAGCCTCACTCAGACGCGGCATCTTATCAAACGGCTCGAGAGGAGTTTAAAGGACGAGGATAAAGATCGTAAGTTTTAAGGGGATGGGAAGAAGCCTAGCGTTGTGCTCGCTCATTGGCAAGCCGATTGTATTTTTTGTTCTGGGTCCATCCCTCTGGTTGGATCCGCGAAAACTCGTCTTGAATGCATTTAGCCGTTAACAAGCAGAGTTGGGCGACACTCGAGCGGGGAGGGGGGCCGTACGAGCGACTGGGGAGAGAAGTGGAGAGGAGTGTGAGAGGAACGAGGTAAGCGTTGAGAGTAGAAAGGGAGAATGTGCGGGGATGAGGGACGCTTAAGTGCGCGGAATAAGAGAGATGACAGGGAGGATTTGCGCGGAGAGATATGCATTGCGTGGATATGAGGGGTTTTAGGAAGGGCGAAGGAACGAATTTGAAGGAAGACAACTGGCAAAAAATGGAAGACTGGGAGTGAATGAGCGGGATTTGAGTCAGATAGAGTGGTCTACGAGATTATCCGGAGAGTCCTTACTTCTCCATACTTCATCAACCTTAACAAGTGTAACTCCTGCTATGTCTTCGACAAAATTGTGTGACTACAGACAAAATAAATAGTGTATGGGACATTAAATAGGAAAAATAAGAAGCAGGATTCTAACACTGGAGGTAATGTTATGACAGCAATCAGCTAATGCTAACTTGTTAGTTACGCTTAACGAATTAATTCCATTATGTAGAAACGGATAACTAGTTATCATGATAAGAGTTTAACTAAGGGCAATTTTCAAAGAGTAGTTCTTTAAAAAGCGTAGGATTACCATGTCTTTCGTTAACGCCATATGATAAGTTAGGAACATTAAAAAATTGAATATATATTATATAAAAAATTGTTTACTGCTTTGCTAGCATTGATAACAAACATTCGAATATAATTAACATTAAAACTACTCCTTTTGGGATGATAAATTACATATTATAGAAGATGAGTAAATTATGAGACAAATAATGACTAACTAATTAAATCTAAAACAACGAAGGAATTTGAATATATTATGAAAGTAGAGAGTGAAATGAGTACAAAGGTTGAAAACTAAACAAAAAAATTCCTTTTCATGAACAGCGGAATTTCATGTTAACCTAAACATCACACGAATATCGCATTGAAATCAGTGCCCGTGCACCGTAAAAATGACTGAGTATGCAAAATATGACGACTTTTTACTGTCATTGAAGTAAAAGCATTCATAAATAATAATGTAAATTATTTTTATAGAAAGCATGACTCAAGCTAAGTACAAAAGTTAAGGCAAGGAGTAGAATCAATATTTTATCAAGTAATGTAATATAATTGGTAGAATTGGTTAAAATTGAATTTATACGGCTGGTTTAGGTAGCTACTAATGTTTTCTTTAATACCAAGCAAAATAAATATTACCTCAATCAAACCTTTTGCAAACATTCACTATCCCGTAACCATTCATTAAGATTGTTCAAGGAACTTACTACAAAAAGGTATAGGCGTTCGAACTCATGCTACTGCTAACTTCTACTTGACTTTCAAAGTTTTTTAAAATAATATTCTGCGAGACTTACTGCAGAAAATAAAAATAAAATAATGTGAAATATCTTAATAGAGGCCATTAAAGTGCGGTGTACATTTTGAGTACTTTCAACCTCGATAGTGCATCTAACATAGCATAGGACGCATGATTCAGGACCTTCTCCCTCGTAATAGTCTTATTGCACTGTGAATAGAGTAATTCTCACGTATCATCCGAATGCGGTCTGGAATGCGCTGCTGACGGAGAATTACCTCTTTGCAATATTACTTTCAGCCCAGAAGGCGTTAAAGTAAACTTACTAGCGGAACGCTGAGAGAATACTACGAATGGGAAACTGAAATCAATGGCGAAAAGTAAGCATCACGGGAATCAGTGGACGCCAATAATGCCCCTTAATAATTTTTAAAGTACGTCATATTGCGTTCACTAAATTTTTTAATACCTAAAACTTAAAAAAAAATGTATAAATTTTACCACATTTATTGCGAATGCAATAATCGAATAGTTTATCATTTTACCTTTAGCATTAGCCCATAAAAATCAAAAGATTAATAATGAAAAAGAAAAACCGTATAGTTTTGCAAAATAGTTCACGAGTAATTGATGCAAAACATCTTTTTATTTGCCTTTAAATATCCTGAATTTTCTAGTATTCCGTCCTAATTTGGATTCTCTCATATTTAATTGGGGAGAAATGTATTTAATTAAAAGTAATTAAGATGAATTTAGTCTTAAAGTATGAAATTATCTACAAAACTCATCAATTCCATCGTAGCAAAGAATGCAAAAATCTTGTCTTAATGCCTAAGAAACGCTTGAAATTCTGGGTAAGGTTAGAGAGAGCTTATAGGATCAAAGAAGTTCCTCTGCTCAGAATAGTTCAGTAATTTCTACGTAGAGGGAAGGGATGAGGGATGTAATATCCAGTGCAAAAAGGAGAGGGATGTGTTAGGCTTGAGGGGTTCGTTAAAAATGGAGGGGGAGGGAGCCATGCTGGAGAGTTTTGGGGGATGGAACCATCTCTGGTAGGGTTGAAGGGAAATGGTAGATGAAGAGGCGAGAAAAACACTTTTTACACCACGTCGGAGGTTTTATGTACGCTGAGGAGTTTAATGAGTGCAAAACGCTCCAAGGATGCCAGTCTCTCATTTGCATAATCCCTTTCGCCTTGGGACAACGCGGGGAGGGTAAGAATGAAGGAGGGTGCACGGGAAAGGAGGTAGGGGAAATGGACGAGGGGTATAGACGACGAACACTGCCCTTCTGGGAGAGAGAAGGGACGAGAAGAGCAGTAGATATGAGTGCTGGATGGGAGGTGTTTAAAAACGAGGCAGACGATGATTAAAGGGGGCGAAGAAGGAGGGGTGAAGATGCGGGGGAGGCACGGAGGAGAAGAATTCAAAAATGAGGGTGAGCGAGGGAAGAAAAAGGAGGGGGCGATCCGAGAAATCGTCGGGAGGGGAGAGAGGAGGAGAGCAGGGATGGTGAGAGAGAGAGAGAGAGGAGGATGGGTTGGAGAAGTGTTGAGAATCCGAAGGGAAGGAGATGGGTTTAGAGAGAAAGGACAGCGGAGATCTGGGGGGTGATTGGATTGGGTGGGGCGTCTATAGGAAGCGGGTGAGGAAATGGCGCGGAAGTGCCCTAAGGGAATGTGGATTCCCCCTATGAATGAGAAATAAGACCCCAAAAATATAACCAGGAGAGGATCTCAAATGTGTGGGCACACGCACACACTAGCACCCTGTTCCCTCTCAAACACACACGCTTCCTCCTTCCCTTCGCCATTTATCTTTTTTTGTGTACGTCTCAATCCTCCATGTGAGCGAAATTCTTTCATTATCCCCTCTCCCCATTCCATGAAATTTCAATTCTCCCCTCCTTCCCCCTGAGCATCCATCCTCTCATCATCTGAGCTTGACTTTGTCCATCCTCCCCGTGGCACCACCAATGCTCACCATCCATATCCCCATCTAAACCGTCTGTGGCTAGAATACTTATGCCGTTCTTTGTGAAGTTCCTGGAGATATTTCACCTATAGTTAAACTGAGTGAAACAATATTACGAAATCCAATTTAGATTTTTCCAATTAGTAAACGTCTCACAATTCTCCTAATATCCATGGAACATAAATGAGTAAGATAGCGATACTCCATTTTCCAGTGTTTACGTCTTCCATTTTTCTACACAAGTTATATCAAACGAATACAACTAAAGCCCAATTTTACGGATGATTTTGACCAGGTTCACGATAAAATTCACATTGTGATTCTTTCCGGCATCGTGGTAGCAATCTGACAAAAGGAGTAATTTTAACATAATAGGTTTTGATTATAAATTACTTTCGCAAAAACATTTAGATGAACATAGTAAATCAACATTAATGCATGCTCCCTAAGCTAAAGTGAACACTATAAAATTAAAGGTAACCATATATTATTTTTCACTTAAACATTCCCATGCGTTTTGAAACACGCAAGGATTAAATGCTTCACAATTGTAACTGCATTGCTAAGCCAACATTTGATAATGACGATAGTCGAGAGTATTATACACATTTTTTTCACCTTTGAGGTGTTTTTAGGTTCTTCTCCGATAGTCTCTAAGGTCCACCTTTATCTCCTCTACAGGATATTTGATCTCTGCCTCCTCATATGAGTAGGACTGATGCCACCTCCTACAAGTTACAGTAGAAATAATGGTTAGAGATAGCCGCATTCAGCGTTCTGTTAGTGTTTCTTAAAATCATAGGCTGATATTATCGGAGGATGAAACACAACTAAATTTCAGTGGCGCTACTTATCCGTTGAGTTAATTTTCTTATATTCTAGCAAATGAATTTTTTTTCCGAACTATCAATATTATTATTAGTTGTCATCTTTTATAAGTGCTCAATCAAATGTTACTTCTTTATTAAAGCAAACGTCAATGAAGAAAAATTATAGCTATTTCCTTAATATTAGTTTTTTACTCAAATAAAATTGCAGCTCTGTATTAAAATTGCGTGAAATTTCCGTATAAAATTTAGAGCTATTTTTTATTGACCTTTTGTTTGAATTAATAGCAAATAATATTAAATTTTTACCGACACATGAAAAGTTAAAACATAATTTCAATAGTTTTTTTCGTCTCGTTTTATGAAGTTGTATATCCACTTAAGTTACCTGCCATTCATCTCCGAGCTATCAGTTCCACCATTCATTATATAATGTTCACCTAAATTTCTCTTCTTTGCCTTCACTTTTACATTTTTTTCATTACTACTCATTTGTGTGTCAGCAGCATATTCTTAATCTGCGACATATCCCTTCTAGCTGCTTTAAAAAGTATTCATCTTTCTCAACAAAACAAGTCATAAAGTTTTCATCAGTCTTTTTAACTACTAAGAAAATCCCATTTTAGAAACGTAATTTTACACTGCATGGTGTGCACTGTAAATGAAACTTAAATGCATAATGTCTCCCTCAAAGTCATTGCTGCGGGATGAGACATAACTCATATTCTTGCCGCATGTGTTTCTCTCAGGCTCATTTTACAAAACAGCACATACTCTGAAGCTAATGAAGCAGTAAGGCATTTCATATTATAATTGTTAAGAAACATTAATGAACTCTTGCGCTGAGGATTTATTGCTAATTAGAAAAATATACAGTGACGAGGGAATCATAATTGCGTTAAACTATTTAATATTAATTAACAAATGATCATTTTCCTCTCTTTGTGTTGCCTAATATATCTTTATTTAATTAAATCTTCATCTTTATAGGTTATTTAAATAAAGATTTTATAGACCAAAGAGTTTAAGGATTATGTGATAAAATTAACTTTTATCATATCAATTTATTATATTAATTTATTATGATAAAATTTGACGCCAAGAGTTCAACGGAATAGGTAAATTTAAACTGTTTCTCTTTAGTTTACATAATTTCTCGGAATAATTTGGTAAAATTTACGTCCAAATTTATTTTTTTAATAATCTATATTCATAGAAATCTCGGCACTAGCCAAAATCTCTTTTATTTTCGAAAATATAATTGTCAATAGCAATTAGAAAATGCGACTTATTTCATGTAACTCGATGCTTTCTGATTTGATAGAAATTGCAAAACTAATTTGCATAGTCTCCCTTTATGTGTCATATCAAACGAAAAGCTTAAGTGTTGGTCATTAATCAAATTTCAATTAATTTTCCCTTTTGCTCTTTCTTTTTATGGAGTTCTCGATTAGCCAAAAGGTACCATTTGTGCCTATTATATCCGTGTTCGTCTGTGAAAGTTAAGATCTGGCTTCAATACTCTGCCTTCAAACTTTCATTTTCTTTTTTAATGCTCTAAATGTAGCCAGTACGCTAAATATTTTATTGAATATTATGTACAAAATAGAGGTAAAAGTTGAAACAACGTATCCATATCTTTCTGTGGTAGATTTTATGCGATGGGATCCCTGTTCGGGATTTATTATTCATATAAAGTACAGTAAGTATCATAGTTGGTTATAAAATAGGGGAATTATTAAACTTCGGTCAAAGGGATGAATAATGGAACCGATATTTTTTCCTGCACCGGTGGAAAGCAAGATAAGGACAAATAAAGAATGATCGGACGCTCTTAAAAAGGCAAACATGCGGGAAGGGGATACGGCAGGCACGCAGTAATCAAAGGCGTAACGAGAATATTCAGGACTATAGTGGGGACGACTCTGAAATTTATTTCCACTGTAGTTCTCAATTACATATAAAAGCATTTGTATCTCCTATAGTAATGTTAGATTTCACATCATAAAAGTAATTTATTTCAACATTGACTAAATTACCAGTTCAATTTGTGAATTTGAATTTGAAAAGAATTATTGGAAGCGTGATAAAGCTCTCCAAAACATACCATGATGAATTTTTGTATACCTCTTTGTATAATAAATCTGAAAAATAGACCTGAGCTTTGAAAATAAAAATTCCACTAATTTAAGACAATGGTGTCAGATTCTCCTTGTATAAATAAAATCATATTCTCTTGAAACGTCTAATAAATGCCGAAAAGTTTATTGTGCTCGTCTATAAAATCTAATAGGTTCGTGTTAACCAATGAAAGTAGGCATAGGAAAATATAAGAAAGAGTTAATTTTAAAAAGAGAAGGCGTCCATTTTACCATAGCTTAAGTCACATAAGGGTTCAAATTCTAAAGCCATGAGGAAGAAGCTATGCAAACCTTATCTGTATCTAGTGTCGAGCCTAGTTTATTGGATGCTTTAACTGAGAAAATGTATCGGTTTGTGCCTAATTACTGCTCGTCTCCGTAGGTATTGGTTTTCATTCAACTTTATTTTTCCGACCATTTCGTATTAAGACCTCTCATAAATGGCTATCTTCCACTCGGCCCACTGTTCATTTTCCTTTCAATTAGTCCTGTCACATTCCATCTATGTATAAAAATCCCTATCCTTAAGCTAGATAAAATATTTCCTCAAATTTTGTCTGCACTCCGTTTTACAGCACTTTACCTCTTTACTTTATCTCTTCCAGGAATATTTAACAAATAAAATCGTTCCCGGTCATTTTCACCGTGTACGTAGATAATGGTAAAAGATTAAATCGGAAATAATTGCCCCAGATTCTTAGATTCTGCAGGTGTATAATATTAGAAAAATCCTGAAGTGACACTAAGCTACTTGATGTAAGAATGCCTTAGTAAGTCACTGACCTTTGAAGGTGTGAATCAAATTTAATCAAATTCAGGATAATCAATTTTCTCCAACTTGACCCCCTTTGCATTTAGAGTATACCTACTCTGATATTAAAGGTGAATAAAAATGTTTTAATTCCTGCTTAGTCTTGAATAAATGATGTGCCATCCAATACTTACTACAGAACAGTAAATTAAATGAAAATATTTTCGGAATAAAATGAGAAAATTAGTTTTCTCTACGTTGTCTTCGAATTCATGCCTTGTTCTTTGAAGAAAAATCCATAAAAAATACAGTAAAAATGCAATGAAGGGCAGTGCGCAACAGCGTTCCGCGTTCCGTGTCGAGCTTTTCTACAGACTTGACTCCATCCTTGTCGATTCTCCCAGCGGTAAATGCGAAACTTTTTGAGTCAACACTCCCTCTCCCGGCGCCCCTCCTTCCATCACGACGGCATCCAAGGAAACACGAACAGTCCCTCTCCTCTTGTGTCTTCGTCACTTACTCGCTCGCCCCCAAACATCCCCAACCACTTCTCTCCCTTCGCTCCACTCCCCCTCCCCGATCCCTTTCCACCTCCCATTTCCCTTGTAGATCCCAGGGAAATCCCCACCCAACCCGTACCGCCTTCCGTCCAATCTTCCCCTTGCCCTCCTCCGAACTGGAGTAGGACTCGCCTATCAAATCCAATTTCCCACTGTCAACAACAATGCGATTAAATAAAAGAAAGAGCGCTGATAAAAAAAAGTGGCGTGGATAAAATGGGGTTGGATTTCGACGCAATGGGATGGGCGATTGAGAAAGTGTGAAAGGGTTAGAGGAAGATAAAAATAGAAGGGTAGGAGTTAGAAGGAAAAGAGGGAGGATAGGCTAGGCTTAGGAGGTAATGTAAAGAACATCGATATGACCCATAGGTATACTACCATAGAGGGTACTTTAGGGTGGTCTTTACTCTATGATATTACCGCTAAAAATCTTTTGTTACACGATGAAATATTACGGCAAAAATTTAAATATATCGATACTTCGATGCATTTGGTTTCCGTTTTAATCAAAGTTTTGGAAATGTCTATTCATAACACATACAAATGTTATGGCACCGGAAGCTGAGTAAATATATATTAAATTAGAAGGAGTTACTTCAGACTTGCTTATAAATACTTTATTAAAATAATATTACGCATCTCTTAAAATAAGCAATTTATGACTTGTCTTTTGTCAGCACTTTAAGACTTAACCGATTCTCAAATATTTTTCCTAAAGAGATTTTCCCTTCAGAGGGCGTGAAAAATCTTATGGCCTGTTCCTATGTAATGCTAGATAATACTATTTTTCGTGTTATGATTAATGTCAACTGAAATGGAATCTACGGGGCCTTATACATTGAGGAAAATGTGAAAAAAATAAATAAGAAACTAAGCAAAATCGATAGGGGAGAAGACGGGGGATTGTGAATGAAGGCATTGAGGAAGATGGAGAAAAGCATAGGGAAGGAGAGAGAGCCTGGGTTTTAAGGAAAAGCCGAAAGTCGGGGAAGGGTGGAGTGGGATATTAGGGGCAGCATTTGAGAGGATTATGGAGGGGAGATAGAAGGGGCGGATAGGATGGTAAGGAGGGGCGGGGGCGGAGCGGATTCTTGGGAGGGGTTAAAATAGGACGTGGAGATGAATTTCGCGAAACTTTCAATTTTATACCTTATCTCACCTCTCAATCTCATCTCAGCACGAGCTACGAGGAGGGTCTTAACTCTCCTCCAGCCCTCCGCATCAGCCATTCCTCTCTCCCAACCCTTGCTCTTCGCACTCCAAAAAGTCTCGTGGCTATCTATATGTTTATGCACAGGCGTAAGCACACAGACGTATTATTTATGAACACGCACTAACACAGAGAGACGAAGATGTAGGCATAAAACCATAGCGTGGCGTATTCATGTTCGTCGCATTTCTGTGGAATGTTCGTATCCCAAGATGTTTGCTACTTTCCTAAATCGTATTTGTCTTCTTTAACCATTTGTCTTCTGTGAGCGGATTTTTTACCTTGGGCTCCTCATTCGTCAGAGTTGTATCTGACCTGCATGTTCTATTCACTTTATTCGATGTTGATGCCTTTCGAAAAATATTATATTTGCCGAAGTAAATTTTATCTTAACAATTTCATACGATTCTTTTAATTAAATGGAGTTATTCAGTTTCTAATTATAGTTTTAAAAATACTTCGGTATAATTAAAGTTAGTTACTAAAATTTGGAAACCTTTTCCATTCATATTACCAAGTAAATTCTAATATTAACCATATCGGTCCTGATATCCTTTGATCAGTACACGAACGAAATTAAGACATATGTCAAGAACACACATATGTCGTCTGTTACATACCTCTTAAAATAAGTAGGGTTTTATTTCAATTAAAGATAAAGTACAAATGGATTTTAGTAGTGAATGAAGCCAATAAAAGATTAATGAACAGGAACCTATATACTTATTTCACCTTTTAATTAAAGGATTCCCACATTTCTAGGATTAAATTTTCATAGCCAATCAATAGACGGTTGAACCTGGCTGTGCACACTAACGGAGTAATTATTCAAATTATTTTGAGAAAAATCAAATTAACGTGGTAAAAAATACATATTAAAACTAAATTCAGTAACGTAGAACTCTCCAGTGGGAGTTTAATATACCAAATACATTTTCGACAATATGATTTGAGCAATTTTATCTAGACAGCAATATAAAAATAAAATTAAGAGGCGAAATGATGAATGCTTGAAAAATTGAACTTAACAGTATATAGCGAAGTAAACTCTCTTTCAAATAAAGAAATAACCAGTTTTTCAGACGTAGGAAACAATTTAATCACGGATATATAATGACAAGTTCAACAAAGCTCAAGGGAATTGAGAAAATTTTATCATAATATGAAATAGATATATAGTAGAATGCATGTCTTTCGATGAATGACGATTAGAACAATGAAACAAATATAGCAGCAATGCGAAAGTAAGGAAATCGGAGAAGTACATCATATGCAGTTTTGGTAACGAGTTTACCACCGATCTTATGTACTTATACTATATATGAAAAAGTGTAGCGTGAAATATATTTAAATTATGTATATATATATATATATATATATATATATATTTATCTGCCATTCATAGATT
>LYUA01000256.1:540629-551192 GCA_002093875.1 Calopteryx splendens | reverse complement strand
ATATATATATATATATATATATATATATATTTATCTGCCATTCATAGATTGACATTCATCAACTGAAGGTAGTTAAAAGACTTGCAAGGATGTGTATGAACTTCGCAAAATCCCTTAAAAAAATTGCATATGGAATAACATTTATGCAAACAAAAAAGGGTAACATAATGAACGCATAAAATGTTCACAATATACGGACAAGATATCAAAAACATGCGTAGAGTTATGAGAAGTATAAATTTAAAAGATTAATAGTGATTCGAGAAAATCAAAATATTCGAAAAGATAATGGGAAAAGGAAAGATGTTGATTTTTTAACGAATCCCATGGGGACTAACATGGGCTTCATTGACAAAATAATAAAAATAATGGACGAGGTGAGTTAGATAAAAGAGGAAGTAGGATGCACGATTATAACTCGAAAAATTGTTTCAGACAAAAAGGTGAGACAAAGAGCAGAAGATAAATTAATGATATTGGAAAGGTTTAACGGATGGGGTGAAAAAAAGTGACGAGACAGAAAAACAAGCAATAATTAATTAAAGTTTTGCACAATTTTCTTATTTCAACTCCCTACCTTTCAATTATAAAAATATTAATTCCTGATTGGATTTGGAGAAGTGAGGGAGGAAAACGGCGTGGGTAAATAGATGCTTTATAAAATAAAGCACGAAAATATATACACAAATACCTGTAATCGTCGGCGCGAGCGAGTACATACAAAAAAATTTTATTTTGAGCTCTCATTTAAAGTCTAAATCAAAGTATTAAATCAGAAAGTTGATAGGTAGGGATATAGCTCACCTCGTTCTGAACCGTACTGCCTGGCTAAACCAAAGAACGGGGTAATTTGTTCTGTTCCTTCTCTATGCCTCTGGTTTGCCAGTTATATCTGATGCCCAAAAAATTGCACAATTTGGCGAAGGCTGTAGGGCTGTTCTACATATTCCTATGGAAATTAAAAAAAAATATTTTTAGTCCTATAAACCAGAATGACTATAATAATTATTTTTACTAAATAGTTTAACACTAAAAGCAAAAGCATGAGTTTTGAAATGAAAGCTATGATAATGAATAATACCGCCATATTATATATTTATATTTTAAGACCGTACACTGATGTGATATAAATTGAGGAAACAGTATCCACCGTTGCTAATCACAGACTAAATTTTGAATTTAATACCAGGAGGTATAAAAGTCTTTCAATGTCAGTCCTTGCTTCGGAGTAGAGAAAGAGTAGAATAATTTTGAGAAAAAAAATAAAATTGCACCGAAACCCCAACCGTTTTCCAAAAAATATTTACAATTATTCTCATTGACATTAAAGATGGAACTCATGCCATGCCATGTCACTGCATGGAGATAGAGACGGCAGGGAGAGACAAGCGTAGTGTACTATGAATTGATTACACATGAATATTTCAACATATATCATTAGGGCTTAAAATACCGGAGAAATAATAATAATAATTTTGCCATCACTGCATTCCATCGTTAATCTATCTTTTAACATTTGCGTGAAAGGACTAAGGTTCCATTAGTAAATTACTGATCTCATTTGACGTTGTAAATGGCATTAAAATAATTCATCTGTGAGCTTTGTTGATAAATCTACACGCATTTGGTTTTTTTGTTTAGTGATTTCAATGTTGATTATAATTATAAATGTGTGTACACATAAAAATAGACCATGAAACTAAATGTATTTCTTGATAACCCGTAATCCATTTGCCACATGGTATCGTCGAATTTGATTGACAGTCGAAGGCTAAACCAAGATAACGGTTTACGTAAATCAATTCTTTACAACGGCCAGTTATTTAGGAAATAATCTATCCAATAAACCCTTTTTAACTAATAATTTTCACCATTGTCGTATTAGTGTGGAAAGCTAATTTTCCTTCATGGATTGTTACAGGAAATCTATTGTGTGATTATTCTCTCTGCTTTAAATATAATGCGAGCAGGTAATGTTGAGGTTTTACTTAACGTAAACCATTATTATTTGATCGTAGTTGTTCCCCCTGCCTTTCCCATCTATTCTTGAGACAAAATAAATGTTCGACTTCCGAAATTATCAAAGTTTCACCAACATCTGCGTCATTTCAAGATTATGTCAACAATATAACACATTAAATTTTTGATTCAACTTCAGTAATGTGGAAACAAAAATGTATTTAAAATTTTCAATTCGTTCGTCGTTTTATAAAAATTCCTTTGCTATTAATGTCAATATGTTAACTTGGCCTTAAAAATGGGTGATGAATGATAAGAACAATTTTTGGTATAGCTATTTAAATACTTAATTTTTCAGAAAAAGGGTGAACGATATTTTTTCCATCCGATTTTTATTCCCGAAGCAAGGTTATATAAACATATTTTATAGATAGACAAAATTAATAACCTTACATGCTTATTCCTCTCCCTCTAATCCTTAATATGAATCTGAGTAAAAACCTTAAAACTCTTTTTCCTTCGTTTTCTCATGTCCAATTACTGTAGATATATATTTTCTATCATTAGTTTTTTTCAAATTGCATTTGTGATGTAAATTAACGTGCAATGTCAGCAGTTGCAGATATTGTAGATTCATTTGATTAATTTTTGTGATTGGACAGTGCTATATAATCGTCCTAAAAATTACCCGTATCACTTTTCTGAAGAAAGATTCGCTGAATTATTCCTTCAGAAACTGTGCATAAAGTATGAATTCTTGTTTCTTCAATAATTAATTTAAGTCTTGCATTTTAACAATATTTTCTTTTTACTAATTTAATTAATGGATTTTGGCCATCTGTGGCCTATTGAATGTAATGCCTATGTAATGTTACGATGAGAGCCGCTGAATATGCATGCATTTATGCATATTACGAATAACTTCGTCCCGCACAAGTTCCTTCGATTTACATCTATAGTTAATAGAGACACTGCACACAGGCACTGAAATAGCGAGTCACTTTAATGAACCACAGTTTTGTTATGTGTAGCAACGGTTTTCCGCATTCAGCGAACGTCATTATGAGACTCATTTATGTCAGCTGGTATCTTATTTCGTATAAGCGAGAAAGTGTATAATATTTTTTGGGACACTATGCAATTTAGCAAAAATGATGAAAATACGATTTTACAAAAGACTAGGTTACATAATATTTTATTGGAAATAATAAATAAAATTCAAACAATTTTTAGAACTTCTCATAAGCCTAAAAACCCTAGGTTGTTTCAAATCAAGTGTGTGAAAGAAATATTTAACATGCATAGGGAATATTTGAAATATACTAAGATTCAATTCATTTCAATAAATCAATAACAATAATCAACCCGAAGTTCAGTTTGGTAGGAGAGGGTAGAGCTCACCCAGTACTAAGGCCAACGGCTTTTATGTGACCCAACTACCGCTTTGTGCCATCTCCGCACGTCTTTGCTCCGTGTTTTTTTTCTATTTACTTGGAATAAGCTTGTCGGCAACTAATGAAATGAAATGGAGGAAATGATTGCACACATAATTTTTATTTCCGCGTTTCAAACTTCTTTAGAATTGTTAAAATAATGTCAATTCTTGTATTTTAAATGCATGTGATCTCTTACTTAAACACGTAATCCTTCTATTACGTTTCTCATTCTCGAGTACATTAAAGGTGGTGTTAGCATTTACCACTCAGTATTAACCAATTCCTTTAGTAGCTACCATACTAGTGTTATGTTTGGAACTTTTTGGGTGCATTTGCAAATAAATCAAAAATACTATTTCCCCTACTTTGTGTGATGACGAGGTGATACAAGTAGTTCTACGCTAAATTTGGCTATGGTGATTCACAGATATCTTTTCGTCAGGTTCAGCCTCTAATGTCTGTTTTAAATATATGGTAACTCCAACAAATTTGGGATATATTGAAGTCCCCAAGGATTAATAAATTTCTTCCGTTTTTAGTTATTGTTTTTTAATAATTTTTTGTAATTTTAATTATGATCTAACTCTAGCGTCTGGTAGTCTAAAAAATGCACCAATGCACATAATATTTTTGATTGAGAACTTTCAAATGAGCACAACCCACTTCCCAAATATCTCGAATTATATCAGCAAGTTAAGGAGGTTGTCTCTATATAATAAGGAGATTGACAATATACTTAAAAGTGGTATTATTCCACATTTTTAATTCTGTTACTAAAAGAACGAACGAGAAATAATTAGGAGATTAATCAGTGGGGAAAAATTGATGACTCCTGAACTAAATTTGTTGCCCTAGTAATTTATCACAAAGAATGAACTTTCACTACTTCCGACAATGGATTTCTTATTAGAGAATTGGAAAGTTAGTAATTTTTTATTTTCTCATTCATTACTCGAAGAAATAACTCATTTTGTAATTATATTTTTAGGCATTAATCATTTAATTAATTTCATAATTTTCATCACCTCATCGATGAATAAGAAATTGATTAAAAATTCCACGAATCTTTTTCCATTTCAGCTTTGTTATATTTAAGGTCTAACTTTTAGTCTGCCTGCAATAGTTAGAATAATTTATTGTTCAAATATGTGATATTGACAAACTCTGAGCTACCTTAATGAAATGCGTAGACATTGCCCCTGTTACCATCATTGTTTACAATTTTTTTAAAGAATTTTCTCTAAATAATTCTTGCATTGAAATTCTTTGCCAGTGTCATAATTTATTCAACATACTAGATGAGACAACTTCAATTTTTACCATTTATCTATAATATAGTGCATGGCCAACGGTCTTAACACGTCATAATACTGAGTTTCATAAATCTTAATAATGGAAGGGACATTTCGAACTGCGTATGTTGCCAATTGTATCAACAGTTTTCTTTCAAAATTGGTTTTTCTCTTAAAGTTGGTTCAACTTTGAAACTACTAAATCTTTACATTTCTCACCAATATATGCACATTTTTTCATAACTGTGTTAATCATATCCGTCCTCCCTTCTTTCTTCGTCAAACTAATGGATATTAAAAAAATTTTTCTTTTGAATCCATCCAGTAAATATTTTTTTAGATGCTTCTTCAGCTGAAGTCCTATAGCCGCCTTGGAGGCACCCTTAGAAAGCCATTACGGCTCGCCACAGTATTCCAAATGAGATGGAATTCAAATCTTAGTCTAGCCAGTGAGGTGGTTAGTCATAGAATTAATTGAGTCATCTTGATCCAATTACTCATATAATGTCCTTTTTCATTGTTTCTCCTTTTTCTAATTTGGTGAATAATTATTACTCTAGGTTGATCTACAGGATCCTGTAAGGTATGACTCTTTGCAGCGGAATAAATTTGATTAGTAATGGGTTGTCAATCCCTTAACTCCATCTAATTACTCATGTATCCGCCGTCTAAAATTCATTATTTTTAATAAACTGGAGACTATAAACATAATTCAATTATAAAATGTCCTAAAAAGTGAATATTATCTAATCGCATCTCTTAAACTAAATAATAATACTATAGAAGAATCAACAAGCATAGTATTGGTTATTCAGGGTACTGAATTGGAGAAATTTCCAAATCTCCATATTTATATAATTTTTAGTACGTATGTATATAATCCAATAAATTCTAATACGCCCAATAAAGATAAAACCAAATGGACCATAAATAATAGAACTATGGTACTTTCACGGCTGATCCAAATCTCGGAATCGGAGGTCACTCTTCTCATAACTCCGCTGTCGTTCCACAGTATTTGGCTTATTAGTAGCGTCGACTATTCCATCAGTTGTATTTTTTCTTAACTTCCTTTTGTTCTATGACTGAGGGTATATGGCAAAGGGCCAAGATGGAACCGGAAGGAGAGAATAAGAGATCGGAGGAAGATCAGGATAGGGTGTTATGGGGTCCTGAGGGAAAATTGGGAGGGTGGGACGGAATAAGGTTCCTCGAGCCAATCATTGGTTCAATTGAACCGCCTTCTCCGCAGAGAGAGATTACTAGACCGAGGCTTATTTCGTTTTCGGAGAGAAACATTTCGCTTCGGCAGAGCTAAAAAGGCCCATTTACGCAATATCCATCGATTCATCAGTACATACATTTTGTTTTATAAAAGGGCGTTTTGTTATTATTTTTTTCCAAATGTGTTCCTGCTCATAGAAATCTACACGGGTCACTTCATTTTCCGAATGGAATCTTAAGTTAGCTGAGCACGTAGGCGAAAACAGTACAGCACAAATATGCGTACCGTGATGGTAATTACTTAAGTGACAAAATAAGACATTTAGATACCTAGTTTCTAATTACTCTTCATAAGGGCTTGTGAAAAGAAGTAATTAAAGTCTTATGTCAGCCGTTAATACCCCTTATTTATGGAATTATTCAGTCTTCTGATTTGAAAATATTCTAAAGAACTTCTCCATCAACAAGATTTACAAACTTGTTTTCTTATTATGCTCATTGTCACTAGAGGAAATACTGTCTTTTGGAGTGTAAGAAATATTAAGGTTTAAGAAAATGTTTCTATTGTATCAGTAGCACTGGCAAGAGTAAAGTAAAGCAAGGATTAGGGGAATAGATTATTAACACTAATAAATAGGTATACGCATAGCGCGCTGTTGAAGAGTTAAGAGAAATTAAATATCTAAATTACGCATTTGCTTGAATCATAAAATAACTAACTCTGGGTGAAATGTTTGATGGTATACATTTTATTTTGAAACATTTAGGTGCATCAAACATTTCACGACCAGAACAGGAGGGTTTGAAAACATATTCTCGGCATTTAGCGGACAGGACGGCCCATAGCGGAACTCCATAAAGAAAAATATATGCCCCCATTCGTGAGAAATCCACTCGCACTTACCCAAAATCCGAATGGAGTATTTTTTGACTCATGCCGCGAAACACTCCGCAAGCAGCAGACCTTGAAAGCTACCTCAACTTCAACGAACCACTGCGAAAAGCTACGATCAACGTTAACCAGTACCCATAAATAACCTGGGGAACGAGGAAATCCGACGGTTACGAAGCCTTTCCCACTCGCAACACTCAACCTGCTTCACGCCATACTTTTCATGGAAGAGAAATGGCATTGTATTTGTATGCGCATATATTTTGATGCTGCAAATTTTGCACAACGCAGGGCATAGTTTTCGCTCACAATCACGCCACCTACATCTTAGCCCTCGCATGCGGATGATGCATAAGGTCCTCTGCGCTTAAAAGGGGGAATCCTCCCCGTCTTATTTTCCGCAACTTCCTGCCCATGTGTGAGTGTGCTAATGTGTGTGGGGTCGGCAGCCTTCGAAAAGGGTGCAAGACTTGATAAAGACTACACACCGCGTAATTAGTAAGTAATTGACGGAAATTTGTTACCTCCGGGGCAAAGGAGAGGAGGAGAGAGATAGAGGGAGACCCTTCGCTCGGGGGACCTGGGCGAGGAGGGAAGAGATTGGTCGCTTTTCACGTGGGTAGGAAACAGGGAATAGAAAGAAGAACACACACACACTACCCCTAAAGGGGGAACTCTGCGGTGTCCTAGTCTTCCATCAGCTCGCGTTTCCGGATCCCTTTTGTTGCCCTCCGGTACCGCTGCGCTTACGAAAGGGGTTTTAGGAGATGAAATTAAGGGGTTGCGTTTAAAAGAGGCAGGGGGAAAATAGGAGTATCAGACCAGGCAATAAGAGGGAGAAGCAAGGGTACTGCGAATTTACCGATCACGAGCCGCTAACCCCAGCCTTTTAATTAACTTACTCAACAAGTACAGTACCCTGAGAGATGTTGATGAGACCCCCCGAAAGGAGACGTTTTTTCCCCAGACGCTTTCTTTTAATATTTAAAGGGGATTTTAGCGTGGACGTGATTGGTGCAGATGTGAGGTCGAAAGGGATGGACTGGTTTGATACTGGGAGGAATCAGGATATAAAAGGAAAGAAGATACCGCAGAGAAAGTAGATGGTAGGACGAAATATGATGTTTTGCGTTTGGGGTTGGGTCATAAGAATACTGGATGCAGAAACAGTAGGTTATTAAAGGGATTGAAGGATTAGGTTAAATATGTACCTGAGAATAGTAAATGCGAGGAAAGAGAGCATGAGCTTTCAAGATTAAGAGGGAAAAAGGTGCGGGAAAAAAAAAATTTTTAAATAATTCCCTCGCGGTGAGGAAATCGAATCACGCCTAAGGATTCCTTACTGACGATACGCACTGACAACTAATGATGAAAAACTATTGTAATTATTCAATAAAATGATAATTTTCAGATCGAAAAAATTAGTAAATTTTAAAAGAAATCGATGAAAAAAGGATTCGACTATCAAAATAAAATAAAATGGTTGAGGCAATAATTAATTCCTACGTGACATACTTTTAATATACGAGTTTACATGTCGTACCTAGTTACCCGTAAATGAGTGCAAAAAAATGACTTTGAATAAAAAGTTCATAATATGATAAATTTTAATTGCTAGACTTTGACAAAATGTTAACTTTTTTTAAAAATCTGCTGTTATCTTTCAATTTATCGGGATCTATTAGATACTGGCAATAATCAAACCGAAAGTTTGGTTTTAAACAGTATATTTTTGCTAATTTAGAAAAAAACGATATAGGTTATCAATTAATTTGATACGCATATAATATTTTTGATGCAGTTATAGATAATCTGATATATACCTATGCTAGTATCGTCGTCTCTGTTCATATTGTCCTGATCTCTTCAAAACATTAGGAAAAACACTTTTGGGCAACATTATTGTAAACTCTAGCTCATCTTAGCTTAAGTAGTCATCAATGACGCGCAAAATGATGATTATTTTCGTTCTACAGCTTGCTGAAAATTCTCTATCTTTTAACAGCCGCTCAGTTGTCAATGCATCAACTCCATGCATAAAAAATGAAAAAAACCTCTCCCTGAATAAAAATTCCCTAAATTAAGCAGCTCATGAATTACTGCTTGAATTAAATAAATATTATGAGAAAGCCATGAGTGGCCTGAGTGGCGTATAACGTTAGTGCAAATGCAACGTGAAGCAAGGTAAAAAGATGCACTCTCAGCGACAGATCCTTCCAAATTACAGTGATATCCATGTACCATGGCCAATATTACTTCGCATGCATCTTTTAAATACATTACGTTCCCTTTATAGTGCCATCAAATGGGATTCACGCGCTTAATCATGTAAATGGTTGCATAAACGTTTTCTAACCAGATCCAATTTTCAGGACTACATTACGGTGAGAACTCGAGTTAATCACACATTTTAATGGATCCTGTTCGCATCAGTCATGGAAAATCACAATGGTTTCAGTAATATATTTAAGTGACAAAGATTCAAAGGTCAATCAAAATCTCAGCTTTAGAAAGTATTATAAAGTTCATATGTTGACGATTCAATGGGTAAGGCCATCCTGCAATATTTAACCTCATGTTGATGGTTTAAAGGACATGCCATTAGAGGGAATTCTATTTGTTAGCAGAAATTCCGAAAAATGCATGTTTGATAAAGGCGTATATAAAGATCCATAATTTGTCCTACGGAAAACTAATATTTCAAGTACGTCGGAAATTACAAGAATAAAAAATAACTGAAAAAAATCTGCTACAGTTTATACAAAAGGGTAACGATACCGAAAAACCTGTTAGATTTCCCTACGGCTTGTTGCTGTATTTTACTTGTACTCCATGTAAGGGACGCTTATCATACTGAGAAAGATTCCCCCTCCAGTGTTAATAAGCTGGTGGAGTGGGTAGGTATTTAGAGGAAGGAGGGTTAAGAAACTAATGAAAATCAGGCGGAATACTTTATTACCGCGAAAATTTCATGTCAAATCTCCAGGCTAATCCTTAAATCCATTAATTTATGGGGTGTGGAAGTCATCGGTGCTCTATTTGACTTGGAAAAAACGTTTTAGAGAATGGAACCGGAGGTTTTTTTCCCTAAACAATAATTTATGTGTATTTTTCTTCCATCATTTGAAAACTTTCACACTTGCGGTTTCCGACGGCCTCGATGGAAGTTCCTATATTTTCCTCAATAGGGCATGCTTCTGCAAGTTGAAATCATATAGCGGCGTGCCACAGCGCACATGTTGTTGGTTATAATGAGGCCAACCGATGGCTATAGAATGCACCTCTACGCCGAGATGGCCGCCAAATTGGTGTGCAACTCTCCATGAAATTTATCATTGGATCCTTTCTCAATGTGACATGGTATTATCGAATGTAAATTTGACTCCAAACCTTTATAAATATCTACTCAAAGTAACACCCTACCGCTTAAAAATAACTTATTTTGGTTGTCGTATACTTTCCACGGGTAAAAGGGAGCTTGGAGTAAATAGTTATCTCATAGTTATCTCTAAATGAGGGTAAAAAAAGCAATAAATCCAAATTTTAAAAATGTATCGAAAACTACTTCCTTGTCTTAGTTTTTAGAAACGAATTTTTCATCTCCAGCTACGCAATAATAGACGCATAGGAGCCATTTTCGATCGGTGAGGATTCATCTCCCTTCGAAAATCGTAACATTATAATTCACACAATTGACATATTTAGCCTAAAGCCGGGATCACACGGAACGTTTTTGCCTGCGTTTTCCCCTGCGTTGAGC
>LYUA01000256.1:514539-530924 GCA_002093875.1 Calopteryx splendens | reverse complement strand
GCTGCTTAGCGAGCTTCCCACGAGTGTGTGTATATATATATATCGATCATTTTCTATATAATAGTAAATTTTTATGTGAGTCGTAAAAAAACAATAATTAATAATGTTATTGCAGGTAAAATCGAAACTGGTTGTTGATCAAGCCTTGTCTGAATAATTCTCTGAATTTGTAAGCAAACTATGGATCGAATCCATATCACCTAGTCAGAAACCATCCAAACACTATTAAAAAATAATAGCATAGACATTATATAAATGGATGTCAAGTAGCTAGTCAAGTTAATGTAGTGGGTAACGCCCTCTGAATCAATTTTCGTGAATTGAGTACTCCTGGTGCCAGGGCTATACGTAAAATGAAGGTTTATTCCCTGTAGAACCATGGCAGAGGTTTTTCTTTAAAAATAGTTAAAGCAGTAACCGTAATTCTATCAATAACACTAAAATGAAAATTAAAGGGTATATTAGTAGGTAAAGTAATTTTTATTGAGATGAATTGAGAACACACTCTGATTGAACCAAACTCTATGCCCTAAACTTTTGAACGTAGAAATTTCAAATTGAATCAAAAATTACTGCATTTAAATTAAATATAATTGTATCAATAGCAAATCAAGTTTAAATGAATTCACATTTAATTTTTAAATAAATTATCATTCGTTCTTCAATTTGGTTATAGAGAGAGTACATTTAAAACACTAGTTCTTATTGTAAATAAATGTAACAACTAATTTCACTAAAATGGTCTACTGTATTTAATTTATCTTTTCAAAAGTAAGTTATAGACTATTTTACTTAAAGTATTATATTAAGTATAGTAATGATAACAGCTAAGTAATATAATAGAGTCTAATTTCGGCATTCAACTATGACAAGGGACAAACTTTTCAGGTTATCATTTCTGATGGCGGCTTTAAAGTAATTAGTTGGAGGTAGGAAATTTATTTTCTACTCCGAACGTGAATAAACACCGGACGAGATGATCTTCGGGTAAACCTTACACACTTGGTCGTGTGACGAGAGATCGAGTGACAAATGCTGGGACGCCATTAGAGAAAGGTTCGCCTTAAGAGAGACAGCGGATCGAAGACGAGTGTAGCTCATTTCATTTGTTTACGGTGGGCGAGGCACGAAATGGAAGAGGATTAGGAAATAGAGCAAACGGAAACTCAAGAGAGCGGGAGAGTGGGAGAGAGAGAGATAGGAGACGGTGAATGGGAGGAGGTGGTTGGTTTTCAAGTTCTCTTGCTTCAGGTTAATTGCGTTGAAACCACCTCCTCCTTTTTGTCTTTTTTCAATGCAAACAAAAGGCACAAACAGATCGTAAGGGAAAGGAGGTTTTTCCGCTAGGTTACTTCACGTTTGTTTTACCTGAGCGCCGTTCGGAAAAGGTCCTTTCAATTAGATTGATAATTTTGATCTACTTTGGTGGAAAAATAACACCCTCCTTAGATTATTTTATAACGTTTACTGAAATAAACAGCCCCACCCATATTTTTCCTTTGCGAGCCGTTAGATGGGTGTGCGGCTTGATGCGTGCAGTGTAAGAAGTAGAACATGCAATTATGTAATGCTCAGAACGTATTTTTTTAGTGGAAGATTCGAAATTTTAAATGGACAGGAAGTTTAACATAAGGCATTAAGGTTATTTTATTTCAATTTCGTTGTTATCCTGACAAATGTGAGGGAAAAAATGCCACATAAGGATCCTATCATTAGAGCACTCACTGTATGCATGATATAAGTACAGTATGGACACAGTGCACTAATATGCAAAGTGAAAATTAATTTCTCTCATTTTATTTGGCTTTTATAATATTTTATTTATGATAATGGATCCCAGTTATTCCTTTAGTGTATCAAATAAATTAGTAGAGTATGCCTATCTGCATGGATTAATCGAGTTTGTCCTTTAATATGCTTGGAAGGAAATACATCCTAAGTTTTGCAATGACCCAGGAGCTTAATTTACTCCCGTAACATCGTTAGATATTACCAGATAATCATCGGAAAAAAATCATGATGGCATTACCGTGTACGACGCGGAAAGATGTCTAATGGGCTGATTTTTGATAGCACTTACTTCCATGTGTCTTAATATTACCTAGAAGCAAAGCTAGTGTATAGCACTTTCATTTAGATACGGTAAAATGGAATGCACAGATGGGCTATTGGGAGTTATTCAAAACTATCAAATTTATTTTATTTAAACCTAGTTGTTTCTGTTTCGTCTTGGTGTGCAGAACGTTTAATCACATGTCCAAACAAATACGATGGATTCTGATGGAAATAACTCCCATTTAGGACATCTTTAGGGTATGCTCCCGAAAGATTATGCTTGGGGATATCAAAAAACAGGGTTTTTAAGCATCACTCTAAGAAAACAGACTTACCGAAAGTGGATCCTAGACTTGATAATTTGGTCTCGCAAAGGTTTTTTCTCACCTTTACTATAATCGTTGTGGATAAAGTAATGAAAACTTTTTTTGTCCCTATCTCAGGCATTAATCATAAAATATTTTTATTGATAGATACTACGAAATTTCCCTCAAAAATTGATAAATACGTTGAATTTTGCACTAAATGTTTGCTACAGTTTGCTTTCTGATTTCCACATGTCCATTCATTAAGCTTATCTTTAATTTCACTTATTTTTTTCAAAATAGGGAACTGAGATTGTTCATGTATTTCTAATGAGTAAAAATAAATGCCGTAATCATCAATTTTATCTTAGCTATTAAGCGTTTAGGTCTCTTTTATTTCATTTACACCGTTTTCTAACAAAGTCAGCAATCATAGAGCTCATATTTAAAAACCTTTGCCTACTTATTATCTGGCTGGCATTGCTGGTCTAGGATACCATGTGCTAGGAATCTGCCCTATCAGAGCCTGTTTTGCGAAAAGACGATGCATAAAAACAGTAGATAAGTAAAAATGAAAGTTATTCACTTCTTTAGATCCAAAAGCCAGCTAAAAATTAGCCCTATCAATGAGTTTAAAATTTTTAAATAAGGCCTATCTAAAAAGGATCCGACCTAAAATGTCCACGCGCAAAGTCATGGCGATTAGGCAGTGCCACTTACCACAGTGGAAAGGAATATCGTCATGGGAATGCATGAATTTTCGCCCCATCGCCTTATACGTTAGTCGCTGTTTGGTAGCCATTGTGTGAGTTACTGTACTGTGTTAGTCGAATTTCCAATTCGTTCAAGGCGAAACAACGTAAATAGCAGAGATACTGCATCAAGTTTTGCCAGAACCTTGGTGATTCCAAGGCTAAAACAATTCGTATGAATCAGCAGGTGTTTGGAAATGATACAATGGGGGAAATCCCAAATAAAGGAGTGATTCAACCGATTCAATAATCGCCGCAGGTCTGAGAAGAGTGATCAGCGTTCTGTAAGCCCAAAAATAGTTCACAGTACATATGTCATTAAGAAGATGAGAAATTTTATCATGAATAATCGTCGATAGATAACATAGGAAATTGCTGTCAAGGTTAGTAACAGCAAAGATTCCCTACGTGCAATTTTACAGGAGAAATTGGACATAGTATACCGAGTGACTGTGAAATGTTTACCCAAGCTGCTGATGCAGGAAGAGCGAACAACTCCCTCTTGACGTGGTGCAGGATATATTGAGAACTGTCAACACCGATGCTCTGTTTCTCAAGACTGTGGCAACTGGAGATGAGCTTGGGTTTACGAGTACGCCCCGAAAAAACTCCCAATTTGAGAGTAGAGAGGAGATAATACAAAACGCGACGAAAGAACAGAGGGCCATTCCAAGGGACGCCATATAGAAGTGTATGTATATAGCAGTGAAAGGATCGGTTGGCTAAATGTATGAAGGCGCAATGGACCTACATTGAAGTCGATTAGATTCCAAACCCCATCACGTACCTTCGCAAAATTTTACCCCGGCCGAAGGTCGGATTATTTTCCGAATGACGTCGTTTTTTTTAACAGTGGACTTCCAAACTTTTTCTGATTTTCTTAGAATAAGTAAGTGTTTGAAATGTCTCCACCATTAACTTAACTGGTACTCATGCTAGTTATAGGGAAAATACTTATCAATAAAAAGATAAAGTTGCTATGAGAGTAGTCTTAAGAAAAAAACTAACCATTGCCACATAAAAGTTGAAATGTAAATTAAAATTTTTCTGAAATGTAAAGAACAGTGAAACGACAGTTAACTACTGAGATTCTGATATTGTGAATTTTTAGCGTTTTAAAAACGGAAAATATTATGAATTGTTTACCGAGAAAAAATCCTGGTTAACGAAATTTAAACCAAAATTAATTTTTCGGGACCAATTTTAAAAATTACCTGTAATAACTTCTATGATATAAATATGTTTATGCTTTACGGACTATCAAACTTAGGCCTATTTATTCAGAATGAATGAAATTTTATGAAAGTGAATGTCATCTATATATTTAAAGCAGGAATTAATGTACATTTCTTAAAAATTTACTTTCTTTTTCCAAAAACAACACGAAATTTGGTTGGACGGATAAACTCAGTCAAAAATATTCACCAACTTTACAAGTACGAAGCTCTATTTATGATACAGTACCAAGGGTCATCATGGTATCTGCTGCGCATTTTACCACGGAAAAAATTGCAATTTAATAATGAGACACTTAGAAAGAAATTTGGGAGTTTTATAATAACAAGCACTTCACATTTCGGTAATTAAAAAAAATATTAAAATAGTGCCTTCATATTTGTGAAGGCCAGATACCAGTGCTCCTTTAACAGTTGAGTTAATGTAAAAATCCCCTCTGAAATAAAAAAAGCTGTCAAATTCCGTGATATGATTGTAAAAGGAAAGTTATTAGTAAATATTGATAGACATTATCTCACCGTTAGTCTAAACCTTTTTTTTATTTCTTTAAATTAAATTTATAACATTGGTCCAAAGCATGAAAAGCTTCAGAAAAACCATTCAAAAGTAATCTTTTCAGACGTTTCCTAACTACTGAAAAACTATCATTAATTTGGATAATGCTTTTCAGGTCAGGTCAGTATTACTTCAATTTTTATGATAAAAAGAAGCGCAATCTCTGATATTAAAATCGTGTTATCAAAATCGTTATAAATAAAATATATTATACATATTCTTCCACTGTTTTTGAAACTTTGTGATGTGAATTACGCGATTGCTGTCGGGACCATGAAACATTAGAACATGCCCACTATTGCAAACTCTGTCAAAAATATAACCTAATGGTGCGTAGCATTCAATAAGTTCACTATCATGTATATGATGACTACATGAACATACTCTTCGTGATTTGAATTTTCTTCCAAAGACAGATTTTCTATAGGACTTCCACTTCTTGTAGTTAATTAGGACTATCAACTCATGATGCTCAAAATATATTTTTTAGAGCTTTCTACATGAAGTTATTGCATTATTGGACACCTGATGGTACCAAAAAGTTATCGTTGCATTTAATGGGGACTCCCACTGTATGTAGGTATTACGTATATGAACAAATGGAGGTGAAAAAAATATATACAGAGCCTTTCACACTTGAACTGGGGCGGATGCTAAAGGGGCAGAAAAGAAATAAACCATTCAGTTCATAGAAGAGTAGAGAGGGAATGATGAAACTAATGGATTGTAAAATTAACTTTTTGACGCATTTAAGTAGTTATGAATATACAGAAAGAAAAGGGTGAAAATTTCCGATGTGGAGAACGATAGGACAATAAGTACGACAAGGAAAACAGAATCCGTGACAAAAAACTATCTGGTCACGAAAGAAATAGGATTGGGTTTGGAAAAATGGAAGGTCGCCGTTCAGCAACGTGATATACCTACGTGCCAATGAAGGAACCTTTTCAGGCCAATCAAATGATACCTCACCAAACCACTTCAGTTGAAGCCTTATGACTTGAAGGCCCTTGCTCTTTGTGGACTAATCTTTAAGAAAATATATTTCTGCGGTATGTTAAAAATAATGATGAGAAACATCTAATACTTAACTCAAAGTACAGAGAATAGGACCAAGTATTTTTAATGACATTTTTATACAATTTGAGACTTTTCAAAACGGCAGGCCGTCCGATGAACCGAGGTCCTTGCAGTCGTAACGGTACTTAATCACATAAATTCGTGATCCATGCAACCTTCATATTACGAAATTATGAAAAATTATGTCGTCTTTTGCTCTTTGCCTTCCCTTATCTTTTCTCTAAATATTTTCATTTTCACAAAAATAGCGTGGGTATTTACCGTATTTATTTTCGATTAGCTGTAATTTACACAACCCATAATTTTATCATTAACTTTGGAGAAAATGACAGTGGAATAATTTCCTCCAACCCGTTTTCCATGGAAAAAATGGAAATCAACTGACTGGAAAATAATTTAATTGCGAGGGGATGAATATCTTCCATTGGTAACCTAAGTGGCCCCTACTGGAGCTCTTATCTATTCTAAATCTCTTTTTATCTCATCAGTGACCATTTTGACTATCTTTCAAAGTCCACATGATGAAAACGAAGACTGCTTTACCCAAAAAAAATTCCGTTATTAATAAATACCGTAAGAGGTTCTCCAGAGCCATTTATTAAATTGTAGAGATCAGGCAAGAAATTTCGACTTTCAAATTTTGATTTTTCGTTTTCTTTTTTTTCAATAAAAAAATATTATTTTAATTTCAACTAAAAATAATATTTCGATAGCTCTTGAAAAAGGTTTCTCCTCCTCGTGAAATTTTTTCATTGGCTTTTATTTTTCTGTTTTGAAAGTCTATATGCAGCGATTTATCACGACACTATTCATCTCTTAGGTGAATCAATAATTTAAAATTTCACAACTATGAACTATAAAGTGTGTCACTGGAAGTTAAATTTGTTTTTGGGCACTATAAATGATAAAAATGCCAACAAATTTAAGTATTTTTATAGAGCCTAAACTCTCTACCCGTTTTAAAAGAACCATCAGATTTCACCAGCAGATTACGGACACGTTAGGTTACCGTTCTGGCTCCGATATTTCCGAGATAAACGAAGTATAGGTGCATATCTACCGAACTGCCTAAACCTATTCCACATTTTTATGATTCTCTCTAGAGTAAAGTATGGATGGGGTTTATGCAAGACATTTTTCTTATCTTTGTTACCCTGAAATATAGAGGAAAAAATATTAAGCTAGAACGTAATCCTTGCAGACAAAAACGTAAATAAAAACATTTTATATGGTTCTAGGGAGTTCCTGAGACATTTATTCCACGCGTAAGTGTGGCGCTAGCGATCCGAATTTTTACAAGCAAAGATTAGTCCCTATAAACTCTAGTGGGAAATAGCCTCCCCATCGTCTATTCTCACTCTTTCGCTCTCTCGAAATTTATTCTTTTGGTCCTATACGTTCTTCTTCTTCCTTTCCCGTCTATCCACATCCGGCCCGCTAAAAAAGTCTCCCCCGCCCCACAATCCACCAATCCGTACGCAAAACGAGGGAACGGACTGCGCGTCACGCACGAGGGAGCTTTCCATGCGTCCGTCACGTGCGACCGGAGTGTGTTTTCCAGTCATCAGCGAGGGAGGGGAGGAGGGTTATTTTTTTCTCGGATTCAAAGGGTGGATTTTGAGGGTTTGAAGGTGGAGATCGAGGTCGGGCGGGGGGAGTGGATGGGATGGGGGTGAGGTTGGGGGAGTGTGTTGGAAAATCTGTGGGGAGGGTCGGGTAGGTAGTGGGGGGAGGGGGAATAATGGAGTTGGATCGGAGTGGGGCAGAGCGCCTCTCTTTTCCCCCTGATGGATAGATTGAAGAGAGAAAGGCTGATTGGGGCGAGGGGGGACTTGAAAGGAGGCAGGCGGTCTGGGGCTCAGAGTTCAGGTGGTGGGGATTTTCTGGGTCGTGCGGCACATGAAGGGGGCTGGGGATGGCGTTGTTAAGCACAGTTCCGGAAAGGGGTGTGATGGAAGGGATGATCATGCAAGGAGTAGAAAGAATTGGTTTTGCGTAGAAGGAATGAAAAAGTTAAAGGGAAGAGAGAAAAACCTTAATCTAGAAAGGTTATTGGTGAGGACAGACAACCGTATAGAGTATTCGTTTTCCTTCATGCTGCAAAATAGTTTACAAATCTGACAAATTTTTTTTACAATAAATATAATATTTAACGAGCGTACTTGAAGTCAAATACATAATACTGAGACAATACTCTCACAAAATAAACGCATGCCTTTTAGCACCAATACTTAATGATTAACATGTTAATTTTGTTATATCACCTACTCATGTAAGAGGCGTTTTCGTTTGGGAAAACCAATTCACCAATGAAAAATTAGCCAACATATCCACCAGGCTATAGCGGAAGATAAAGAAGTAAAATTAACCATATATTTATGAACATTGCAAAAAGTGAAGGCAGGAGAAATTTGCTTCCTAACAATTTGCCAACACTGGATGTGGATAATGTCTCACAATGGTCCAATTTGAAATATCAGCAATTCGCCAGAAGTGGATTACACGAAGCCACTACTGCATTGGAAATCACCGTGGATGAAGCGACGAAGGCGCACTTAATCCACAGTGAATTTCGTTCCATGATCCGTAACCATCACTCATATGTCGTTATTACTACTTCTGCATTAATGCAGTAGTGATTTAGGCACCGAATGATGCCTAATGCCACTTGGACCCTGGCCATCACGTTTACGCGGTAATAATGGCGATTCGAAAACATTGACAAACCCTGTAGATTTGTGTTGTGAGCAGGGTCAGACGGAATAATGGAGTTTTGAGTGCCATCGAAAGTAAAATTTACAGTGCGACGGTGTGAAAAGACGACCTGAAACAGATGCGTAGTGCACTAAACGACTGAGTATCTTCACTGGAAAATGAAGAAGACAAAATAAAAGGAAAACACTTAGCAAGCACAGGATGCATTCTAATTAATTGTTCGGTTGTAAAACTGGAGGAAATGTAAATATTAGTATCTCTAATTCTCAAGTATTAGTAGCTCAGTATTTCTGCCTGATTGGACTGAGGAGACGGCCACATATCTTTATCAAAAATACTGAATAAACGAGGAATGTTTTGAATCTAAATCTCACATTTAATTTTTATAGCTGAATCACTACTAGTTAAGCTAATTAGGAAACTAGAAATTAATAATCATTTTTTGCTTTTCAAGCAACATTCACGGTTATCATGTAAAACACACTCATTTATCATTTGGGCCTTTGAGAGATGAGGTGGATAAATTATGAAAAATTATTACAATTATCGTTTATGAAGGTTTGAACCAATAGATATGCGAGCTACATTGGCTTACATTTTATAACCATATGAGTGGGTGAATACCGTGATGATGACTCATGTTTTTCCGTAATCTCGAAAACGTCTGCAATCAAAATCAAACGTAAAGGTTCGTAAATAGCAATTTTTCGAAAACAAGTATCAAACACATTTATACACGGTTTATAGCATTTTGAAGTGGCCCTTCGGAACTTGAACAGATAAGGGCCCATGGCATAATTCTAAGCAATAATTTCGCTATCAAGAATTTATGACTTATTAGATGAGAATTTCCTAGGTGAAAACATGGGGTAACCGTGGTAACTTAGAGAAAATCTTAGGTCAAACACAAACTTCTAACTTGAGAGATATGGCGAAATATGATATTTCTGAGCTTCAGAGGAAAAAAACCCTAACGGTTAGGATTACAAAAAAAATTCGATCTCAAACCGTACTATCAGCTGCTTCCATGAAAGTCGAAAAGGGGAAGATGGATGAATTCATGACTCACCCAACGTCACTCTGGTCATTTGGGGAAAGAGAAAAGAATGGATGTGCAGGGAAAGGAGAGATTAAGAGGAAAGGGGGGGGAGCACAAGGGGTGAGGTACGGGGAGGAGAGTGTCGTAGCTGTTCCACCCGCGTGTTCGAGTCGGCTTTTCCCGAAGAACATCTGAAGGCGGAAAAACGTTTTATCTGTGGTCCCGCGAACACGCAATCAACGGAACGCCTCCCCCGAGGAATATAAAGCCGTGAAAATAAAAAATAGTCGGGGAGTAACACACACCGTGCGACTGTGGTTTAGCACGATCATCCCTTTCATAAAATTGCGGTCCCTGTCCCATCCTTTTTTATCTCGCGCCCTCAGCGTTTCATCTTTCCTCTCCTTATCTCTTTTATCTTCTCTATGTTCCGGCAATAATAAAGAGGTAAAAAGTTTATTCCAGACGATTTGCATACCCAGGAATATGACAATTGGTACTATGGCTTACACTTGTTTTTCGGGATGTCAATTTCCAACCTTTGATCATTTTGATAGATAGCAACAAAGCGCAATTTTCTTATTCTATTTTTTTCCCTTTCAGTCAATGTAATCGAAAATTGCTAAACAGAAGAATGTAATCGCTGGACGAAAAGATTTATGCAACAGTAAATGTTGTCCCCATTGGAGTCTTCGGTATGTTTTCGTTAAATGCTTTTCGTATGCAGTGTAATATCTTTTTATTTTAGAACGAGGAAAGAATCCGAATTGGCTTTCATTCCTGCGATCACTTCCTCATCAGTAAAATTTCACTACATTGGGATTAAAATAGAAATTATATTGAGAGGTTTACTCCATCAAGCATTTAGCTTAGGTTCCTTCCACAATGCTTTAAAGTCCAAATTGAAAATAGAAAATCTGCAGAAATGTTATCTATACTAATCGTTATCAACACAAATGATGACAATTGCCTGTTGCTGTTCAAAGCTGATAAATCTTCCTGATTCTGAATTGAGCGCTAAAAATTCAGCATTACCAGTCACTCTAAATTGATCCTATGACTGAATTGTAGTATAATAAGCCAAGGAAAATTTTAAATACTCTATTCGTTGCCCTACAACTGTGGTGTCGATCACAGATCTCTGCATAAAATATTGAAAGAATGAATAAGGACAATACTCTTTATTGGCCTAAAAACAAAGAGTATTCCTTCTTACCTACATATGCCGCAATAATGCAGACATATTTTATTTATAAATTAAACATTATATTAAAATTGTATCTACACAAAAACAGCAAAAGTGGCTAATAAATAAAAACTCTAAATGCAGAACTGTCCTCTCCTTCGAATACCTGATCAATTTGGATTCATAAACTATATATTTTGATTGTTATTAATATAAATGCAACAATTTGGCATTTTTCCAGATGGTAACATGTGTATTCATTTACATACAAATATTATATAAACCTCTCAGAATGAAACAGTTAAAATCAGAAAATATGCGAGGGAACCAAAAAAGTACTAAAGAACGTAATAGAGAACTAAAATGTGCAACTGCGAAAATGATAACTATTTTAGATATTTATTTCTAATTTTCTTTAAAAATGTTTACATTGTTTGGGAAGGGTTCAAATACTTCTACAGGTAGACTGTTTCAATCAACGATAGTTGTATTGAGGTATGGTTTTATATCGTTAACTAGCAAACCCAAAGAAATTACCTCTGGTTGATGATTCAGAAATAGCTCTTTATTTGCGACGTAATACAGAAGGGAGTTATTAACGCGATATAATCTATCCTGGAGCAGCCACCGAAACGCATTATTACAGTAGGCAGACGTTTCTAAGTCGCTTAGAGTAACTAAAAATTCTAAAACCTAAGAGTTAGGCGTACTTAGTGCTTATTTATTCCATGAAACTCAGTTAAGAGCCTTCGAACTTTGAGTTAGTTCTGAAAATAAAAATAAATATTATCAATAACCTTCGGTGGCTGACTCTACGGCGGCACTTGGTCCCTAATTGGTGTTTCTCTTTTGAGATGCCAATACTTGTTTCGTCGGAGAGAAATTTAAAATGTTCCTCATGGCCACTCCACTTCCATGAATCCTCCACCATTTATTTTTCTCTTTACTTCCTCCAATCATTTTATTCCTACTTCACAAATTAATCAACACTCTAATATCTTTAATGAAAGTAGCATGAAACGCTGCATACCCTGGAAATCATTTAGACGATTGGCAAGAAAAGAAATAATTATCATGTGCTGCGAAAAATTGAATAAAATCAACCATCTATAAAATTTAAAAATAAATTAACATTCTTTGGCAAAACCTCGCTTTGCTCTAAATTATGGAGTGTAAGACATTGAAGGAAGAAGAGCATTCCCAACGCCACCCCCATTTACTGTGGGCAAAAGGTAAATTAATCGACAGCCAAGATTAATTCCTCTTTAAGAGATTTTATTCTTGCCATTGAAGAGCCATGCCATAGCGGTATGTGTACATATGTGTTGAGTGTTTTTATTAAAAAATAAACATCCTGGAACGATTATCTCATTTTTAAGACGTTTCATTCTTGAAATGAGGGAGTAATACCTACAACAAGAGAAAATTATTCCATTCCTTTTTTTATTTATGTACTAAGATAATCATTACATGAAGGTATATGATATATTTCGTATTTAAATGTTCTACGCACATAAATATTTAGTTAATAAAAACATCCAGTGTTCAAATAATGTATTACTTCGAATACATTTTCAAACGTCTGGAATTTAAAATTCCACAAACGTAAAAGTTTTCGTATTTTCCAAAAAAGATGTGTCGCCAAATTATGTATGTTACGTGGATTCTACAGGTAGACTGTTTCAATCAACGATAGTTTTATTGAGGTATGGTTTTATATCGTTAACTAGCAAACCCAAAGAAATTCTGGTTGATGATTCAGAAATAGCTCTTTATTTGAGACGTAATGCAGAAGGGAGTTATTATCAAAGGTGAGTCTTAAGCGCAATACTTCTTAGGATATTCAGCAATATTATTGAGACTTAAGAATTTAAAACTTTTAAACAATGATATCACGTTTTTCCATTTAGGCTTGACATATACCAAAAGAGCATAAAGCATAAGATCACAGTAACCCAGACAAACAATCGAAACTTTAACGTTTGAAAGGTAGTGACAAGGTTGGATAAAATTTCTAAAACGCAGGTGATACGTGGAGTGCTGAAGCACTTTCCTCTTGCCAAAATTTCATCAAGTGATAGTTTGTGTGACATTAGAGATTTCTTCTTCTTTGGTCATCAATCTTCTTTCTGGTTAGCACTCATAATTTTTCTTTTCCATTTTTCTCTGTTGTTCTTCCCAATCTTTTCAATCCCTTGTGGCATCTTTCTCCAACATTCTCCACAATCTGTTTGATGTATTCTAACCTAGGTCTTCCTCTGCCCATTATGCCTTTCATTTTTCCTAACATTAAATTGATTATGAACTATTATTTCTAAATATATGACCAGACTATAGTACTAAGCTATATACCAATATCAATAGGTAACTGAGATTGACTGTTTGGCATTTCCCGCAGTTTCTGTGAATTTAATGAATGCCTAGTTTTTTTCTTTTTTACGCCTTGGCAGACCAAGGGGTAAATTGGGAAAAAGAGGTATTTTAGACTAATGGATATGACCTCAAGGATAAGACGTAACTTGTTTCCTAAACTGGCACTATTGTTCTCTCCCGCAGGTGGCGCAGACTCGACCTCACACTCGTTACGCCATCACGGCGCACACCGGCCGCCTGAGTCGCCCCCTCACCCATCCGACGCCAACTCAACCGCTCGACGCGAGGTCTTGTTCCGGGAGGGCGAGGACGTCCTAGTCCCCTGCGACTTGACCCCGTCTCCGAACGCCACATCCCCCGAAATCCCCGACACGAACACCCTCCACGACGAGGTCCAGTGGTTCCACGAGGGCATCCCCGTGATGGCCGAGCGCCAAACACTGAGGTCACCCTCGTCCGCCCCCTCCGGTTCCACCTCCGAGGTCTTGAGGTCCTTGGGGTTCGGGGAAGTGGGGGCCCACGTGCTCGGCGACGGCTCGCACTCCGGCGGCGGGGGCGGAGGTCCTGGGGACGGAGTCGTGGGGAGGTTCGTGGCGGAGAGAGTGGGGCCCTTCAAGATGATCCTCAGAGTGAGAGGGGCCGGGAGGGGCGATGAGGGGGCTTGGCAGTGCAGGAGGCAAGGGGTGGAGCTGAGCACCGTCCCCGTCGAGATCCTGATGATAGGTGAGACGGACATCCATCCTTCGCTTAAATAGGAAGCATTCCCTTAATGCCCCCATGTCCAAAATGGATTGCCAAGGAAACTACGCCCAACAGAAAATCACGGCAGTACAGAGAGACCCGACTCTAACGGTGGAAATTTTTTCCGCAAAGGCAAAAAAATCCACTTTTAACATTGAGCTAAACTTATGCCGTTGAAGCCTCTCATCATGGAAGCCGGTGAAAATTGTACTTCACAAAAGTATTAACTCACACTCTGTCCACTTGATTTCCATTCTTACACTTGTATCATTTACCTATTTCAAATGGTGTTCTTCTTTGTCTATTCTGCTCTATAATCTTCGTGGCTTCTTTCCTTTTATGGTTGGTGATTTACTGCTACATTGGAACCATCCCGGTGAAGAACACATGTTTAAGTCGAAATTAGTGCTATGTTCGCTATGGTATTGCGCCATTATTATGCCAATAATAACAAGTGTAATACAAAAAAACAAGTTCTCCCCTACAAACGACTTTAAAGTAGTAATATTGACAACTTTTAATATACAATTGTTTCATAGAAAAATTCAATTTCTACTTAAATTACTTGTTTTCCTCGTTATTTGCTACATTATATAACTCAGCACTTTACCCATTAGGCTACCACATCCCTAAAGACTACATAAGGGTTCTAATTTACCTGTGAACTTGGCTACCTGAACGCATTCCGCAATTTTTAAACAAAAAGTGCCATTAAAACGAGATGCTATGAATCATTTTGGCAGTAGACGTGGAATCCTAGAATTTTGGTTATTCATCTTCCGCTGTCACAATACTGGAAAATATATTAAAATTTGCGGAGGTTTTATTGGAATCATGCATTTTGATAATTTTCAGCGGAGACAAATAGTTCTGCTAAATATGTTACTCAAAGAACGCTGCTGGGAAGAGTCAGCATGTTCATCATTAAATTATGGATGTGGATATTAGGAAAGTCAGTAATTACTCCTTTAGGATATACATACAATGGGGACGAATTTTTCTGTCACACATGTTCTTCGAAGAACGATGATGGATTGAGTTAACATGTTCATCTGGAAATAACGGCTGAGGATAATAGGAAAGGGAGTAATTACTTCTCCAAAATACAGGTGCAACACATTCTTACCCCATTTAAAAGTACATAATTCAGGAAGATTTTGAATAATAAATATTTCCCTGCAGATAGTAATTAGCCATAAGATTTCTCATAACCATATCAGTCTAATAGTTCCAAAGGGCATACCGGATTTATCCTATAATATTAGATGAAATGGCAATAGAGTTAAATTTGAAACTCATTGTCTTGAGAGCCCATCATGATCCTTAATAAAAATATGCGGTTACATCCACATTTTTCACTAATACTCGCATAATATTGCAATGGGGAAATAATTTGTGCGGAAATTTTTTAAATGTAAAACGTCATCAATGGACACACCAGGTCTACTAGTATTATCCTATGTGGTAAACCTGAAACAAGATGATAGTTATGACAATGAGAGGAAGTAACGCGTAGGCTATTTTGCTGCTATCAAAACAAGTTACCTTATTTGTTACATTGCTTGCTTCTTGCAGCAAGAATTAGAGATACATATCCTTGGCGTAACACCATGGTGACCACTGAACGAAAAACAAAAGCTCAACTCTTATGCCTTGGGGATATGCTCGAGGATGGATGGAGATTCCTGAGAAATGTTATACTTTTTTTGCAAGGAGGCTAAGGGCATAAAAAAGATAAGGACTCCCAAAATAAGAGAACGTTCAAAGCGGCGACAGGGAAGAGCTGTATAGGCAGGAGAGGGAAATACCCTCTGGGAGACTGAGGGGCAGAGATACATGGGGGTAGCACCACAGCCGGGGAAACCAATCGCTGCGTCGTCGCTTAGACACTTCAAAATAAAAAAAAACGCTAAATTTAAGAAACTATCAGCGCAACTACCGGAGGGAGAGAGAGACGTGAGATACACCTGGCAAACACTAGTGAAGTGACATCTCGTCAGGTGGAAAACGGAATAGGAAAGAAATTCTAATATTAATCTATTGAGGTAAGGCCAAGAAGTAAAATTCAAGTATTTATTTACAACATTTCGGAATATAATTTATTCCATCATCATGGCTAAAAGACAATTCATTGAGGGTTAACAACAACATCAACACCATTTTCATCGTACAATTAAAGCATTTGTAACATCACGGTAAATACCCCAGAGTACTTTCTTAGAAGCCTTCATTTTAAATTAATTATATTCCGAAAAGTTGGCAAGGAATATCTGAATTTTGCTTCTTGACCTTACCTCAAGAGATTAATATAGTGAATTATTGAGGTCGATATGATGAATGCCGATAAG
>LYUA01000256.1:489691-505268 GCA_002093875.1 Calopteryx splendens | reverse complement strand
TATATATATATATATATATATACATATATTTACACACACGCACATAGATTGATACACTTCCAGAAAAGGAAAAAGTACGACATCTTCCTATCCATTCTGAAGTTCTAGCGCGCATGAAGCTTCGCCGGTCAATTATTAACAAGGGGAGAGATCGTGTTTGAGAGGGGATGGGGAGTGCTGTAGGAGGCAAAAGTTGAAGCGTGGGGGGCAGAAGGAAAGGAAAACGCTAAAGTTAGGGGAAGTGGTGAGGAGGATAAAAAGAAGGGAGAGGAGCCTCGCGCAAAGGGAGAGTGAAACTGAGGTTTATGGACGAGGGGGAAAAGGTTTGGGGTGGCGATATTGGTAGGAGGAAGTGTATTCGGTGAGTGAGAGCCAGGGGCGGGAGCGGGGGGGGGGGGNNNGGAAGAAAAAAAAGTTTACGAATTGTGCGGTTGGGGAGGAAGGAAGACGAGAGGGAGGAACAGAGAGGCGTCGGGTAGGGGAGGGAGACGGAGTGAGCGGGGGTTTGCAACACAAGAGTAAGTAGTGAAGGGGAAATTGGTTAGCAAAGGGGAGGGTTACGAGGGGAGAGGAGGGAGGGCAAGAGGGACTAAATATCAGTTCTCCTTTTAACGCATCGCAGGGGGTTCGTCAACCCCTACCGAGATGGGCACCCCATTGTGTGACGTATCCGCGTTCTTTCTATAGGCTAACGACATGAGCATTAAATAGGTACTATAAATATACACGTATTGTGACCACGTTAATGATGATATTTTCCTGTTTCCTTTCTTTTTGAGATTTTTCGAAATTAGTGAAGTTGAATTCAGTCAAAAAATACCCGTGACGTGCACCCTGCAGAGTCAAAGGTGGTTTATGTATTTACTACATTATTTCCGACACCACTGTCTATTATTTATAAATGTATACAATGTGTTTTCCTTCGGGAAATATATTAGGTAGATTTAACACATTTACTCTCTCATTCAGACATTACGTTGCATACAATGGGTTTTGCTTAGTTAAATAACAAAATGGAAGGGCTAATGATTGAACGCAGTATACTTAGTTTAAAAAAAATCTATCTCACAAAATATTTCTAGGTCAGCTGAGACACCATCCGTACTCCACAATTAGAACCTCTTAAATGTCTACTGATGCGAAATGCCAATTATCTTCCATTACGTTAGTAGCAGGGGTGACCCCTTCTTATTCGACCTAGTAGTGGTTCAGACTAAGATCTAGATGTAATCGTGACCATGTAGTTCTCTCGAAAAAATTTAAATTTCCTTTGATATGTTTTATAGAAAGGCATAAGTCACCAAAAATTGACGAAATTAGTTCCAATTTTGTAAAAGTAATACTCAGCACCCCCTAATATAGCATAAAGGTCACCCCTTATCCTTATTTAAATAATATATAATAATTAGCAAGGAAAAGTGTCCTGACGTATCAATACACTGCACACTTCCTATTGCTAGAACACAGGCAATGGTATACCGACTATCAAGATAGCCCCTTCAGAAGTGATACTAGCTTTATTAGAATAGTGAAGTTGGGTACAGAGTTTTACTGGACCTTTGTTTCATTTATTGGCATGCCAGCGGAAAGATAGCGAAATTGGGAAAGGCAATGTGCCAAAACCGTCAGTAGGGAATGATGCTCGTGTCTTTGGTACTGTGAAGGCTGGTAACGTTGCAAAACCATACATTTTATTACTTTTAAGTGTCAACCAAAAACTTCGCAAATCAGAGCCATGATTTGTGACGTCGAGTGTATGCATGTATTCAAGCAAAAGTAAGTTATTCGATGACAATATGGAAATCTACCTCGGAATAACTAAGAAATTGAGGTAATAATGCACATTTAGCTATCTCTAAAAATTACTACTGGATGCAAAAGATCTATAGGTATAGAAAGCTTTATAGCTCTAGATACAAAAAATGAAAGAAATAACACTCGTATCCTCTTGCAAAATGTATGCTTAGTGAAATGTATCTCACAGATCGAGGGACTTTTCCATATCCAGTGATTATTTATGAAAAATACCATCATTCTAGTATTTCATTTTATTAATAATATCATAGACTATAGATGGTAATTCCTTACTTTATGGTTTTCATTCAAGTTCTTAGACCGATTAAACCATATTCATCGTTCTGTATTTTCTGATCTTATCTGATTCGTGTACTCTCTGGCTCCTTCCTTGATTATTATTTATTAGAAAACTTCCCAAAATCACTGACTCATTTTCAAAATAAAACATAATGCCTCGCAAAAATTTCACGCTGCACTCATAAAGTTTGAGCTCAAAACTTGTTTCAACTGACACATCTTCATCAGGTTTTGAGCGTAAATGACATGCACAAATAGGCTATTCCCTATTGAAACTAAAATATGAAATATCGACCAGCGAAAGATCTGTGGTTCCTAATTGACAGCAGCGCCAGTAGAAAGAAAGGGAATCATGCAAGAATCATCAAGAATAGTCTTCCAGGCAGGCACTTTGACAAGCGAATTCGATATAAACTCCCTAAAAAATAAATAAGAGGGAAGATATGGAGGCAAAGAGCAGCTGATAAGGCCAGAAAAAAGACGGCTACAGAAGACATTGGGAGTTTGAACGAAAGGGAACGAAAGGAACACAGGAACTTGAAAGGGAAATTTGGAAGAGAAATAGAGAGACGAAGCGATACTTACTGGAACAACAAAACGGATAATTTTTTTCTTTCTCTCACTACAAAAATATATCAGTAAATTTCTACCAGCCTAACAACTTATGAATCGTAATTTTAAATGAGAGTTTGAGCACTAAGAGGAAATTGAATTTCTCGTAAGAATGCAAAAGAACTGAATTTATATAACATTTAGTTCTTGCTCCTCGCAAAGTGGAATTAAACCTTATACTTGAAATAGATAGAGTCAGACTGAGGTGGAAACGAAAACCATAGTGATAACAAGCATTTGTGATTTTATTTGGAAAAAATATTCTGATTTACTTAGGTGGTGGTGAATATACCGATGAATTCAAGTGTACATTTGTTACAGTCTAACATGGAATTGGCAGAAATAGAATTTGCGTAGAGTAACAGAGAGACGTACGATTTTGGAATAATTGATAACATTACACTACTGCAGGGGGAAATGGCGTCGTTTTAGCTATTCCCGGTTAAAATAACTCTATGAAGGAACATACACATGCAAAATTACGGTATTAATGAGGGAGATACCAGATGGGTTACATTACTATATGATTAGGCATATTTCATGGCAAGTTAAGATTTAGCAACAGCGTCGCCAAATAGCACAGTTTTTAGGAAAGGGGGGGGTGGACTCGGGACATATTTACTTCTCATGAAGCGCAATCTAAAAATAAAGGGGTTCGAAAAGGGGATATGGATGAAGAATTGTTATGTAGAAGTATTATTGGGAATCAAAGGAAATGAGTAACATGAAACAGTTGAGAGAATTCCGATGGATGAGGAAATCATTGATTACAGAATAGTTGATAAGCGAAATAGTCTAAAAAGAACGGGAAAACTAAGAATTAGAAAGAAGAAAGTACGAATTAAAGTATTAAACTAAGGTGTTAAACAAATAAGGTTAAAGAAACTTTATGGAAAGAGCAGAATGAGGGGATGAAGAGTTTGCAGGGACAGAGTGAAATGGGCAAGATTTAAAAGAAGAAAGGAATTCCAGGAAGGCAGAAGAGAAAATCCGTGCCAACCATCTCACATAAGGCAGGCAAAGTACTAATCGAAGAAGCAGAAGATATTCAGCCAAGATGGGAATAATTTAAAGGAAAACAGAAGTTTGGAAAAATGATAAATATTTTAGGCCATTAAGTTATTGATATAGCATAGATTATCTCCAGGATGTGTACTTCGTGGATTCCGAGGCTTCTGTTCTATTGGGGATAACTAATGCACGTTTAGCAGAATATAGTAGGTAATACTATTAAAAATGGAGAGATCGGAGCAATTCGAAAGCTGTATATGTTTCTGGCTTCACAGCTGAGGGTAGCGAATCTATATCATAACCTGAAAGGCAGGAAACATGGAGTGTTAGGTCACCTGTTATTAATGTCATTAAGCATGTATTGGCAATCCGCATCACTTCACTTTTATAAATTTCAAACTGTCGTACGCGTTTCCTAATATTTTCATAACGAATTGGGTGAGGGAAAAAGGATTCCGCGCATCGAGCTCTTCGGGAGTCTATCGCTCTCAACTTTCCATTCTCCTCTCACCTACCAAGGTTTTGCAGATTTCTTCCCACTTTTTCAAATTTATTTTTAAACCCAACTCCTCAAACCAGGCATTAATATTGTTTAGAAAGCTAGTAAGACACTCACAGTGGGGTTTATTACTTGTATCTCTCTGCAATTTCTTGTGCCGATTCTTTCAATACTATGGCTGGGATCCATTTCGTTCCTGCAATTTTTTGGGTTTACTGGACTGCAATTGCTTAATCAATATACTTATGATGATATCACTACTCGGTTTATTCATGATAAGAAGTTTTTTAATGGTTTATAGCCATCGTTGTTGTGCAAGCTTTTAAAAGAAACAGAGTGGATAATGATAGTCAGGGGTTACCAGTGAACTGGAAATAATAAGGGAGGCATTAAATAAGTAGGAGACTGATCAAGTCAATCAGATTAGCGTACAGCGATAAGTTTTTTATAGAGTGGAGAGACAGAAAGGAAAACGAACAAAGAAGTTCTGGGAATGGTAGGGGAGGAAAGAAGGTTGTTTTCAGAAATTAAAAGCAGACAGGAAAAGTGCATGTGCCCTTTGCATCGGGAATGGATTGCTTAAGACTGTGATAGAGGGGAAATGTTGGGAAAGGGAGGTAGAATAAGGAGAAGATTAGAAAAGGCCGGATGAAGGGTGGCATAAACCAGGAATTAAAGAATTGATGACCCGATGTAAAAATGGTTTTCATCAAAAACCTACGCTAGCCGATATTTTTACCTTTATTAGGTTTACTTTACCTTTGATTAGAGCAATAAAATTTGTTATCGCTGGTTTTGTATGCAGTTTTTAATTCCATGGCACATTAATATGTTTGAAAATACCGTATCGTTCATTTCATTCCTCAAGAACAGGTAAATGAGAATGTTGTGTTGTGAGAATGATACGATTCTTATTTTTGAAAATCTATTTTTTAAGCAACTTACGAATTGTGACCACCATCGTATGAGAACAAATAGGAAGATGAACTTTTCAAGATTTTTAGATGGGATGGGACACTAAAATTTAGAAACCTCATTTAACGCTCTGGCAACATCCTCTTTGGCATATCTCGTTTACAGCAAGCTAAGCGGTATAGAGACTTGATATTTTCGTGAATTCTAAAAGACATTCTCACGCAAAAATTAGTAAATTATCATATTAAATTCTGAAGTTTGGCTCCAAATTTCCGTATTTTATGTTGAAATAATTGAAAGCGCGGAAGGTTGGCGCGGAAATTACATTTGGAGCAAATAAATTAAATTGTTTCTTTCTTACAATTTTTTAAATTATTAACCATCGGAGCTGATTAATTGTGTATATGAATTTAATATTATTTGAACCATTGTTTCAAGGAACTCCTTGAAAGCCGTGTTTGACTTTAAATACAACCTATATTTGTCATTTAATGAATTAATATTGTACCTTTATTCCATTATTTTATTATATTATAAAAGTATTTAAAATATTAATGAAGCTCACACCCAGGGTCCATGAATTTTCACCAATAAAAAACCGAAATAAGGATATCCAAGATAATAGTTACATAGGAATATTTAAATATTTATTAAAACGTTCTTTCAGTGATTGAGGATAAAAACCTTCTTAAAATGAGATTTATCTAAATACCTACAGCTAAAACAGTTATTTGCTGCAACAGAACCGTAATTTTCAGAAATGATATCCATAATTATGCCTCATAAAGAATAGTGGCATGGAGTTTAGGTACTAATTGCTCTAGTAAAAATAGTTAAAGTGATGATTTTCACTGGGTGTGTGGAAATATATAAGCCTTTCCTCTATGTTTGTGAGAGAAAATTTTACCTGGCTGTTTCCATTAATTTTACCTACCTGTTTTCATTTGATGGTTAAAATAAAATTTTTGACACAATTTCTTAGGAATTGGAATTGCTGAGGGAAATTCGGCTTTAATTCACTAGTTTCTATGGATTGCGGTTCTTTACTTTTAAGCGTTACTTAAGTCGTTGTAAACCGAGCATACGGATTTATTTGGAAATAATTGAATTTTTTTAAAAAATACCAAAAAAAACTCATTTAATATATTTGGCAATAGGAATATTTGGCAGTGGGTGAAAAGAACAGGATGAGCATGATGACTTGAGTGTGAAAAGGGAATGGTAATAGGGAACGACAGCATAAAGTAAACCAAAAAGACGATCATTGAGATTTTACAGTTTGAGAGGAAGGATGAATGTGGGATTCGCCTTTGGGAGAGAATGCGGGTGAAAGAGGGGGGGGGGGCGTTATAGGGACGATTGGGAGAAGCGCCTCGAAAGAGCATGGGGGACCAAGGACGGAGGGTGGTAAGGTGGGAGAAGGGGGGAGCTTCGGGTTAAATTTGGCGTACGAACGGGAACGGTGTATCCTCGTTTGGATGTCTCCGGCAGGTGCGGACGGAGCAAGAAAGATGGAGATAGAGGCGGGGGCAGTGGAGAGAAAAGGAGAGAGAGAGAGAGAGAAGGAGAGTGAGAGAAGGGAACAAATGGTGGGAGAGAGAAAACTATTTTGGATGGAACTCTCTACTCCCTCCCTCTCCCCGCCGCCTTCCCCGTGAGCCCACACCAATGAAAACCCTCCCTCAAGCTCGTAATTCAAATCCAAAGCAGTCGGCGCCATTTTCCGCTGTCCTTCTCAACATTTCTCCCATCCCTCTCACACTCTATCTATCTTTCTCGCACACAGCTCATTTGGGAACGGAAAAAATTGAGGCAATCGGTCGTAAAAAGTTATTTTTCGTTGATCGAAAGGATAATTTTGACTATGGTTTTCGTTAAGGCTCAGGTCTATAGAGAAATCAATGTTTTTCACAAGGCCGACAGCATATTTATTTTATAACTAGTTCTATTTCATACCTTACTCGCTTCAATTGAGATCCGAGTAAAAATGTTTGCTTACCAAAAGAGGCCAAATTTAATGAAGAATACAGAAAGATTTTTTTTTTCAATTAAAGAACTTTGTCTTAATTTAGTCCCAGTAAGAGCTTGGCTGATTCTCCCTCTTATCTGTTTGAAGAGAAATTGGTAGCTTTAAAATACACAATCTTAATCACTTCATCATGGAATGTTTTCTTGTCCTTAATTAGTTAGTCGATGGAGTAACTTGTTATACGCTCTTTCATTTCTGCAGCAAAAACATTTTGAACAATGAGTTAGAAGATGTTTTTCAGTCGTGATATTTATTCTAACCAAGGTTTTCCAAAGGGTAGTAATTATTCTCACATTTGATATTTCTCTTTTGTTTTCCCAATTATTAATAACCGGATACATGAAATTACGGCGAGTAAAATAAACATTCATGCTGCTGAACAATAGGTGAGGAAAATAGTAATCCACGCCTCGGCACATCGTTTGTATAGCAATATACATAACTGTCTTAAACCACTACTGTTTATTACGTTAATAAAGAAGAAACTGTATGAGAACAGTTAACTTTTATAAAATAGTTATATGATAAATTATCATAATCTTTAGAGTTATATGTACCTACCTATTAAAGGTATTTTTTAAACGAACCATGACATTTCTTACCTATTACGTAGTATCATAGAGCAAAGACCCTCTAGGGTCTTTACTCTATGGTACTATGTAGCCTTCCATTTGTGTGCCCTATAAATATTTCCTTCTACAGTACTTAATAATTTCAGTCTGATATTTTAATATTACCTGAATTTCTACCTAAATATTATAATTTCTTCAGTCACAGCCTTCAACGGCACACTCAATATCTCCTCTAACCACTTTATCTTCCTTCTGCGACTTTCACTCAGTATCTTTCTTTCTTCTTCCTCCGTATTTGGAAACCTTATCGTTAATCTTCCTGTTTGTACAACTTATTTTCTCCGTTCTTCTTCATACCCAAATCTCAACGGCATCTCATATACGCTCCTCTTGTCTCAACGGTTAGAACTTTGACCCATTCAGCGCTAAGCTCCATGTTAAAGTTTTTACTAATCTTTTGTTATGTGCCTTTATTCAGCTTGCTGGTCATTTTACTCCCTTTCTGTGAATTCTTCTTCCGCCAACACAAATCTTCTTTTAATGTTACTTACTACAATGCGTATTTTATCCAAAATACGACAACTTTACCACATGCTCTAGGTCATTCCGTGAAACTTTAATGTTTAACATAGCCTTCCTACATCTTAATTATCTCATTTACCAGGTTCTTTTGTGTTCAATTTTAATGTCATATTTCTATCACTGATCCTTCAGGGTACTCAACTGCTACCTACAGTTTCTTGGGTTCCTGACATACTGCCACTTGATGACCTGTGAAGCTAGATTTTATGGCCCATAAAAGTGCTTCCCATGCCACATTTAACATTTTCTCAGCATATAAAAAGCGCTGGCGATAAGGTAAAATCCGGTGTACCTCCACTGACTATTACTTCCCTTACGCTACTCCCACCACTCCTGCTACTTGACACCAATACGCTTACTTGCACTGTCTGATTAAAATGTAGTTTTCTAATAAATCTCCTATGACGCTAGTCTTCTGCCTTTCTATCTTCTGAAATACGTTCATTAGTTTTCCTTTGTTCATCAAATGCCTTTTCGAATTCACGAAGCAGACAAAGATATCCTGGCTGTGCCTGTATCGATCTGTATTGCACGGATCGTGGTTCGATGACTTGGAGCTGAGTGGAAGGTATAAACCAAAGGCTTTGGATGTCTATAGGAGTAAGGAAGCGTCGTTATTGAACCTCAGGCTGGTTCTAGATTCGTGCCGTGTGCCTCTAAACCGCATGGGAGTCCATTATACGAACGAGGCATCGCAGAAGGTAGCGCGTAGAATACAGAAGCACACAGAGAGAGTTAGTTTATGTGGCATGCTAAAGTCTAGGAAAATAAGAGTGAAGAATTAAAGCAATATGCCATAAAAAGATACTGGGCCAAAAATATAGTGAATATTTCTGCAAAAAGGAAACTATCTTCGCATGTCAGTTTATCAGTAGTTAATGTCTTAAAAAGAAACGAGCTGACATTGAGCAATTTGGTGCGCTGATTTAATTTAGGCAACAGAAATCTGGCTTACAGAAAATATCAAAGATAGGGAGTTTTTATTCCGGGTTTTAAGATATATGGACGGGAAAGAGTTAACAGGACCATTGGCGGAGTTTTTATAGCAGTTAAGACCCATCTAAGAATCTTCCCATCAACATTTAGCGGCCATAAATATATCTATAGAAAGCGGTTGGTGTATTATAAAAGCAGAAAGACAAAAAAAATACATGTATGTTCGTTCTACATGTCACCCTAGTCTAATACAGATGTAATAAACCTACTAATAACTCAGATATCGGCTCTCTCATATAAGCAAAATCACAGTATAATAATTATGCATGGGTGGAGTGGCATTAATACTCCATCAAATAATTGGTAAACAGAGAATTGACGGAAATTCCCGATACAGGGAGACTGTTCATACATTATTAGAAGTATTATCGTACCATTCCGTGAATCAAGTAGCTAGCGAGATATCCAACGAGAGGAGGTACAATTTTAGACCTTTTAGCGATCAGTCACCCTGAATTTATTACATATGTTGATGTAAATTACGTCATCTTAACAGAACTTGCAACAACGGTCTTTGTATCTTTTCGACATATGTAGCTTTAAGGCATTCGGGGATGAACTTAAAAACTTGTTGCTAGGTTTTTTATTAAGTACGAGTAACGATGACATTGAGGGAACATGGGAGTCCATTTTAGAAATAGTGCGCCATGGAATCGAAATGTTCGTACTCTCCAAAAACAAACACGACAATATCTACTCCCGTAGGTATAACAGTGAAGTTAGACGGGCCTTGAGGAAACAGAAAATAAAAAAGTAACCAAATCATACGCCAAATCACTAGAATTAGCTAGATCACTATAAGGAGCAAAAAATCATCCAACGCATGCCAAGCGAAAAAGATCATCGGCTCCACACTATGTAAAGTTGAAGGAAAAATTCTTGGTGAATTACTACACCAAAACTCGGAGTCTTTTTGGTCATACGATGGAAAGTTAAATTTAAACGTCAAACCGTTGAGTTATTGCGGGACGAAGATGGCAAATTAGCTGTTGACAGGGTAACGAAAGAAAATGTTTATAACAGGTATTTTGAAAGCGTTCACAACAAAGATGGCATAAAACCAATCAAAAATCTACAGACATAAGAAAACCATTGAGTTACGTCATCATAAACAGCAAGGGATTGATTAAACAGAGTATTAGAAATAGAAATACAGAGTATTAGAAATAGCAGATATCCAAGACCTGAAGAAATCCCAGTACGACTGTTAAAAGCGTTGACAACTGAAATTACACCCTCCCTGGAAAACATATACTTGTATGTATTTTCGGGAAAGTAAAATTCAGCAAGAATGGAAAGAAGCCCGCATCACTCCCATCCTCAAGAGAGGAATCGAACAATATCAATAACATCCGTATCCTTCTTAATTATTGAGCATTATGAACTACGCATGGACTTCCTGATTAGTATTGATTTTTTCACAATCACATTACATGACTTCCGGAAGAGTGGATGTTTTGAAAAATAGTGGAATCTGAAGAATATACAATTAGACGCCATCTTATTAGAACTCAAAATAGCGTTTGAAGTACCACACTATAAACTAATTTACAAACTGCGACCATGTGGAATTAATGAAAAATTAGTGAATTAAGCTTGCGATTTTCTCATTTAAACGCAAAAGAAAAGTGATTATTGATGAAGTTAGTTGCGTATTTTGTGTATTCAGCCTCTGGCGTCACGCAGAGAAGAGCAGTCAGCCCCCTCCTGTTCCTCATTTACATCAACGGCATTAATTGGAAATCTTCTAGCAATATCAGATTATTCACCGACGAACCAGTCATCTACCGAGGAACAACTAATAAATCGGACTATGAAGCTATTGCTAGTGATTTTTACAGTATTAATGTCCGGTGTGAGGAATGGGGTCTAAAATTTAATTTCAAAAAGTGTGTAGTGTTGATATTTGGCAAAGGAAATGCATAGATCCTTACACACATAAACTCGCAGGGGTGAACAAAAGAAAAAGGGGAAAGTAGAGTAAAGTAGAGTAAAATAGCTTGGAGTCGCTATAACATCAGGCCTAAGTTGGAATGAACACGCTAGAATCATCTGCTGAGCTACATTTAAGAAAATTGGGTTCATGAAACGCATAACAGGAAAATATTATACAGAAAAAGTTAGGGAGATATGCTATTTTGCGCTAGTTATACCTCATCTTGAGCACGTTTCGAGCATATGGGACCCCTCATAGAAGGAACTTCTCTTCGAAATAAACAGGAAAATAAAAATAACTTTTTTTTAGCATTGAACACAATTAGTGCAATATTCGTCGTCTCACGTTACAAAGGATTAAAGTAACAGAACTGAAATATCACAATCAAAAGATCCTGATAGAAGTAAATTATTCAGATATTCTATAAGCATCCTCATACTCACAGTTTTCACATAATTAGGTAATTAATTATTAATTACCTTGAATTGAGGTATCAAACGCGTTCTCGAACTCTACGAAGCAGACATTAACATCCTGATGATCCATATTCATTTCTAACATTGGCCTCATAACTACTAGGGCCGCACGTTTTCCTCTGCCCTCCCTAAGCCCAAACAGATCCTTTCTCTAATTAATCGTTTTCCCTCTTCTTTACCCTCTTATTAATGACCGGTCGAACTTTGCTGCGTGTGAAACCAAACCAATTTTCCTATAGACCTCAAATACTAGTGATTTTCCCTTCTGTTGACCGATTTATGATTGCAGAAAGCTCAAACCAGGTGAAATTCATCGACAGATTGTTGATGGTGACAGTTCAAGGGACTTAAAAATAAACTAGCAAAAATATTTGCGAAGAAATTTTACGGATAAAAGTGGATTAATGGAATACTGAGATTTAAGGAGATGTTTATGAATGTGAAATTAGATAACGTATTATGTGACCAAGAAGAAGGAGTGTAATAAACACATCATTAGAAAAAGAATGCGGGGAAGAACATATTGAATAGGAGGATGGTTATAGTGTCCAGCAATAGGTAGGTACTATGAGTTCAACGAATGATTAATATAGTTTTAAAGGAAATTTTTGACTTTGGTTTTTGGAATTCAAATAGTTAGCTTAATAGAATGAACAAACATTTATGCGTCTTCTTTAATGGGCCGCATGACACCACCGCTAAATACGCACGTTTGTGCAAACATCAATTTTCAATATTCCTCCAATTTAATTGTGAGAAGGAATGACGAGCTTGATGAACTATTTTAAAATTTACTCCAAATTTATGTACTTTACTCTTTGTAGTACAATTTAGAGCCTTCAATAGTTAACCAATGTAATTGTACCCAATTGGAATTGTAACCAATGTAATGTGATGCAAAATTGCAAAATAATGCTGCTAGTTAGCATTATCGCGTTCCTCAAAACTTTAACTTTCATATTAATTTTTATTTCAGGATCATTTAGATGATTTATTAATTTAATGAATTATATGCAATCTTAATTTAATTGATCCCCTTTCTGTTTAACTAACACAAAATTTCGGTGGAGAGTGGAAACTGAGGGGTAGCAGCAGTGCTATTTGCGTGCTGATTGTTGCGTTAATATATACGAAATTTCCCTTGAGAAGTACGCTTATTTTTTCAAGAATTGCAGCGGGGATTAAGAGTCCTTATCCAGTGAAGACATTAGTATTGCTTTATTCAAAAGGTGGTGTATTTCATACTGCGGAGTCATATATTATACAAGATTTTTACGGTTCTTACCGTAGTAGTTTCATGGAGTGGATATCAATAAAAATAAATCAGCATAGCAGCGTCATAGAATATTGCAAAAGCGCATAGTAAGGGCACTTAAAACTTTTAAATGAACGTTTTTGTGTTAAATTACTTTTAAATGCTGGCATGACACTTAAATACCATGGAATCAGATGAATTTGTTCCATAAATTTGAGGGCAAAACCATGGACGTCATCTCGAAGATGAAATATTGTTAAGCGAAAGAATTAACGCATCTCACAAAATAGCAGAAGTTTGTTCAACTTCCTCCTTTAATATTTGAGGCCATTATGACGAACTCCCCATTGGAGATGAAAAAGAAGCCAAACGGCTATCGCAAAAATAAAGAAGTATTCACTTTGTCGAGAAAATTAATGAACTGGAAACTGAAAAAGGTTATTCTTCAGGTGGGATACGTCCTCATTCAGATAAATGATCATGAAACAGAATAAAGGAGAAAGTAAGTGAAAAAAATTATGAAGGAATATTAAATGAAAATACGAGTCCCATTGTGTAAAGTTTGAGTAGAATCAATTTCGAATCAAAACTTTTTTCCTCCCCGGGTGAGGGGAAATATCAGTCGATTCCGTATTTTCGGCGTCCAGAATCTGTAATTTTAATGTAAGTATTGGTCGTTCCTGGATTTAAACGAACAAAACTTTAGTAAAAATTCGGTAATCCATCAGCCTGTAATTGTAACTAGATTCCAACTAGAGAGTAGTCACTTATCTACGAAGTATTCTTACAACCAGTATTGTTAAGACTGAAAAAAGTAAAAAGAATGCCGTGATTTTTGTAAAAATATCCAATAAACTGTGATTCGAATTCCACAGAGAAAATCAATCTGCATTGAAAATCGAATCGCGAATCTCTTTCTCCTCTTGCAACGTTTCACAACGAAAGAAAATTTGAATTTATTATCGTTTAATGTTACCGTTGAGAGCACTAAATTTTTTCTCTGCTTAACGCTAGATAGTTAAAGTGATTACCCTTTGAGGAGGGGATAGGACGAAATTTCAACGGAAATATTCCCGAATCCAAGAAAAGGGAACCAAAATGGATCCTTTAGTTGGAGTAGCGCAATTGGGGCGAGATAGAAGAGTCGCGGGGAAAACGAAGCCGATGAGGAAGATGCCGGGTGGAAACGAATGCTCTTTCGATAAGAGGGAAAGAGTAGCAGGTTTTCGGTGGTGGAAGCATTTCAATTGACCTACTAGAGGTGTAATTTCCTCCCGCCTCCTAGCCAACAGAGCTCCTCGAATTACATGCAGCTGATGCTCAACCTTACCATAGAGATTCGGTGTTAGAGAGGGAAAACTTTTCAGCTTTCAAGTTCCATTTCAGAACCCTATCTTAAGGGTTCCGAAAAACACCAACCCTTTGGGATCAATTACGATTTCCGTGCAATCGAATGTTTTCAGACCGGGCTTTTATTTCCTTTCAGAAATTTCACCTCTGTGAGCCCAGCGGATGCTGGGAACGAAGGTTCGTTTTCTAAAGGAAATATTAAAGTTCATGAAGTGATAAAAACGTTAGTGGGAATAGGTTTTTGAAATCCAAATCCATATTCAGGACCGAAAAAGGAATAAATAAGAAGGGCTGAAATTACCTTCAACCAAATAAGTCGTAACTAGTAATTTATTTCAAATGTATCTATATAAATTCCTAGATGACCAACTTTCTTGCCCTACTTAGTCCAATTCATATCTCGAAATGACTCGTAACTTTGTCTTGAGAAGAAAGAGCAAATAAAATTAAAATTAAAATTAAAAAAAGAAATATTTCTCAAACCTTTGAAGTACCAGGATCTCAAAAGCATTTTCATTTAATGAGGACCTATGGTATAGAGTGACATACACGAAATGAATGACTACTCAAATAACTATACCTGAATTAACAAGGCGTAAATAAAAGGCACCACAAATCAAAGAAGATACGAGAGAAATTTGAGGTCGGTAGGCAGGTTGTCGTACAAAGAGTTTAGATAGAAGAGGAAAACGTTGAATCAGATATCAAATAGGATGAAAGCTACTCTCTTAAGGAAGAGTCAGAAATTCTATTTTACTCAAAAGACATTCAGAAAATGTATTATGGTTAAGTGGTGGTAAAATTTTGCAATTGATAATTAAACAAAGATGAATTTTTTAACATATGCGTTAATGTCCTTTAAATATGAGTGTAACTTCGTGATATATTGCAATATGTGACTAGTTATCAGTGTGTTGGAGGAAAGAGCTTATTTTTAAATCTCACTCAAACCCTAAATTTTGAATTCAATGTATCAGTGAAATAAATCATCAAAATAGTAGATTTATTTTAAAAAGTCTTGTAATTTATATAACTATAAAACAAAAGTGTGGACAGTTAGGTCCGTAGGAAAAAATGAATAAATTTAAAACGTTACATTTATTGGATTCCAAAGCAGAAAAATGTCGGCGGCCAACGCCAGAGAGTATGATTATATGTATGTATGTATAATATGTATATATGTAATAGTACGTATATATATAATATATATATAATATATATAATATATATAATATATATTATATATATAT
>LYUA01000256.1:432973-444016 GCA_002093875.1 Calopteryx splendens | reverse complement strand
TTGGTTGACAGTGAGGGGATACCAAGACGAGGGAGTCGGGATATGCAGTGGTGGGGAGCGTGGGGAGGAGAGGCAGGAGCCCGGAGAAGGTATGCCCTCCTACACCCCTCCCTCACCGCAAAAACGAGAGAAATGAGTTAGATATAGCACATCGACGGAAGAAACGATGGATTTGGAATACGGAATGAGGTGAGATGGGAAGGATTGGGGGGGAAGGGTTGAGATTGGCGGAGGTTGGAAAGGAAGAAGTATGCGAGAAAAGCACATATACATGCGCGCCACCCATAGTATTCCATTCCCTGTGGCGGTGAGAGAAGAGAAGGGTTAGGAAATTGAGGGAGAAGGAGGGTTGAAAAACATACATTATGGGTTGTGGGTCATAAGAGGCTCGTCTGTGGAAATAGGACCCTTGTCCCCGATGAAGAATTTGATCTATATTTGCCCCCGTAATTGCTTCCCGCAGAGATATTAATTTCGATTTCATTAATTGCGGAACGGCTAAAAAAAATAAATTCCAAACATGAAAAACTTGCCTCTCCCGCAATTGATTATGCTCTTTTCAAGTCCCTGGGGCATGATCCGGTAAATGAATGACTTGCACGCGAACTTTCAAGCCCTAGCTTCTTTATGAGAAACAAACTTGTCAGATTAAAATGATGAATTTCACCAAATGGTGGTGTTTCTTCCCCCAGAGATTACTCTCCAATCTTCTTGATGGCACTGCATTTACTTTCCGCAATAATACCATTAATCTGCGCCCTTGGATCAAGTTGACTGGTCTTTGTATTATTTAGTTGAAAAATGTAATTCCTAAAAGGCCAAAAACGTCCTATTGCATAAAAATTTAGCTTGAGGATAGACAGGTTTTAAGTACGCTCAAAATACTATGAGATCAATTATGAGAGTATTACTTTTAATACCGTTAGTATTCCTAATACCGATGAGCGTAAACTTGGTGTTATTCAAATCTATTATTGTTAGCTTTTGCATATTGTAGTTAAATATATTACTTCAGAAATAAACAAGCAAGCATCAAAACAAATTACGAAAAATATCAGTCCCCCAAATCTCATTCGTAGCAGTAATTATGTTTATTCTGAAAAAGTATTCATTATATATTATCCCTCTAAGGGAATTATATAACTTTCTAATAACATTGCTAAATAGAGCGTCCAAAGAACTGCAAAAAATGAAATAAAGAAATAACTTTCCACGGTTTTCCCTACAGTGCGTTATAGGTGATCACACACCGAACAGTTACACAATTTGTTAAAAATGTGTATCGGTAACGATATCCAGAAAGAAATAGTTGAAGGTACAAATTCTTTTCGGAAGAATGTAAGATAACACAAATATCAGGGAAGTAATTATGGTTAGCAAGAAGTTTCCTTTTTATTATCATAATATTTCTCAAAATTTATTAATATCCATATTTTTAATCTCAAAGAATGATTATCATGAGTTTTTTTTAACTCTGTATCTCTTAGATATTTTAATAACATATAGTAAGAAAATTATTATAAAGGGTAATTCCCTTTTTAAAATGTGGATATTATATGGCTACTTCTTCCATTATTCCCGAAAGAAAATCACTGATTTTTAGATTAAGGCAACGGCTTGCATTGATCACACTGAAGTAAAATCATTACTAACTGATGACCGATCCAACCTGATGGCTTAAATTCGAATATCTCGCCCTCCTCTCTAAATAAAAACAATGCTGATTTAGGAAATCTATTCCACAAGCAAGATTGAATAATTTTGTTCGAATGAATACTTGCACTTTAACTCATTTTAGCTGGAATCGTAACTATGACTTTTTATTTTAAAATAGTGAAAGTGTTCAATGCTATCAGAAGAAGTTGAAGTTACACGGATTAAACTGATGCTTATGCACATTATGTGTTTTGTAGATCTCGCAGTGCAATGTTCGTACAAATTAATTTTATCTGGCATCCAATATCGGAATCGTATATTATTTATGTAGCGCATATATTTGTATAGCGCATGCACATAAACTAATTTCATAAATCAAATTGTAGCAAATAAATGGCGTAATTTTGAGGACTGCTAAAGGCGGAGTCTTTTTATATATAATGCTTACAGGGGGAAAAAGAGTAGAATCGAATTTCACTCAGATCCGTTGTTAGCCTCTTAGTGTCGGCACCTTTGTTTCGAATGGATGAATCCGTTGGGATTACAAGTGAACGACTGACGTGATGTAATTGGATTGAGTGGCAGAAATTCTTTTTCTTCCCCAAAATATGAACCTTAAGGGGGAATTGGTGGAATAAGGAATGTTCGTCGGGTGAAGAAATGAAAGGGGGAAAAATGCTGACGCTTGGAGGAAAGGCAATCAAAAATATTCATCCTTTTTTATCCCCTTTCTAGTTAACGTCGGTAAGTGGCATTTTAAGAAATCGAGAAAGTGAACTTTTAAAAATAATAATCACCTTGCTTTTACAATCTTCACAGAGCCTTAATTAAGTTCCAATTTTACGTGGCCGAGTGATAATACTCCGCCAGTTCTAAACAATAAATAATCAGACAAATGGTAGAATAAATGCTATATTTTAATGGCGTTTTATGCTATTGAATAGTATTGTTCCTCTAAATGGCAAATATTTTATTTTAAACACACTTTTAAAATCAATCAATACCGAAATTAGCAAGTAAATGTATATCATTCACGTTCGTTGTGAATTAAAATTGAAATTAATACGACTAGTATTTGGGTATAGGATGACTTTTACTCGCCAAACTCGTTTCTATTTTGAGATATTATTTTCTACAAACAATGAAAGGAGACAACAAATATTATATATCTTTTATACATAGTATTGAATTAATGTGGGAAAATGTGTACCGATGTGAGGATCTTTTTCTACTAATGGTTAAAATATTATTGGAAGCATGAAAGGTAGTGTTTAAAAAAACAACTAAATAAATGTTCTTGCTTAGGATTCAGAATTAAAAGTGTCAGTCTCTGGCCAAAAGATTCAAACTGAAAAATTAAAATTACATAAATGCTGAGCTAAGAAAGAAAGCTCTTAAAAGTTTAATATACAAATCATAAATGTAGTAAAATCTCTTAAACATAAAATTAGATAGTTACTGATATGTGCTGTGATTCTTAAAGCCAAACCAAAGGTATGTGTGACGTAAATCTGCATAGGTTCAGCGCTTGAAGAAAAAGCCAGTTTTTTTCGCTTATTTGTAAGAAGGGGCAACACCAGTCAGAACGAAGGAAGAGGCCAAGAGTATTTACTAAGCAGAAACAGGTTTACCATGAAATGCTAAGAAAATAAAACCATCGAATTTCTGCGACGTAGATGTAACACTCTAATTTTATGGGGTAGCAAGAATGACGACCGTATAATAAGTGCGAGCGAGGCTGTAGGTAAAAGGAGTGGAAATTTAGACGGGCAGTAATAGTGAGGCGGGGAAAGCGAAATGGCGTAATAAGGGAAGGAGAGAAACGGATCCAACACCTCGCATCACTGCTGGAGTGAAGAAAATTTGGATAATTGGGATTTGGTTGTGAGGGCGAAGGTAGAGGGAGGGAGAGCGGGAAGAGAAAAGGAGACCCCAAGGAAGGAGAGGAATAGAAAGGAGGAGCGAGGTAGGATTACCTGCATGAGAGGAATGGAAGACGAAGGAGGGCGAGGAGGATGAAAGAAGAAATGGAGGGGGGAAGGTCAGGGATGGGAGAGCTTAGGTAGTGCAGGGGTCAGGCAGAAAAGGGGGCGTTGGGAGGGGGACGGTGGATCGGAGGGAATGGGAGGGTGTTTTGAGATTGAGAGAGTGATACCCTGGCTTATTAACGGTGGAAAAGATGAGAAGAGTGAGAGAGAAGGAATTGCCCTCGGGTAGGAGGTGAAGGGCAAGGAGGGAGGAGAGAGGCGGGAAGCTTGGGAGGAGTTGAGAGATGAGGAATGGAGGGTAGGGATGAACACTAAATGTAGGGAGGAGAGACTTCACATTAAGAGTGGAAAGAGAAAGAGAGAAAGAGAGAGTGATTACGCGAGGCCTGGGATTGAGGCGTGTTGGAGAAAAAATGCGGAGGTTGAGGCGAGGGAGGGCTGGCCAGAAGAAGGTACCAGGGTTTGGGTCGAAAGGGTAATGGGATAAGGGTTCGGGGTTGCAGTGGGAGGAGTGCTGCTTCTCGAGAGTTGCGTGTTTGCTTGTGGGGGATGGTCCATAGGCAAGGGGATATGAAAAAAAGTGGGAGGGAGCAATGCGCGCGTGGTGATTAAAGAAGTTTGGATTAAAGAAGGATATACCATACTGGTTTTCGAGCATTCGTAGTGTTAACACCTGCAAGTTTTTTCGGGGGATTGAGGAAAAATTAGGTCGTGTTGATACTCTTCTGCAGATATGAAACTCTTCGTGATTCAACACGGAAGCAAAACAAAATATGAGTCGTCAGAGAAATGGCAAAAATAAAAACATTACTCATATCGGATATTTATTTACTATGGCACTTTGAAACTGTAAATAATTACCTATATGTCACTTAATAAGGGAAAAATTGTGGTATATTTTCAACCCAAACCTAATAATCAATTTTTAGAGCAAAATATTTAACTGCGCCGGTATATAATTTGCGGAAATAAAATAAATATATAGTTTAGTAAAAAAATATAGTTTAAAAAATTACTGAGCAAAAAATCTGAAACAATCATATTACACCTCAATATAAATTCTTATAAGACCATTCTGAATTACCTAAAGAAAACTGAACAATTGGGAAAAGCAAAAATAATCCATATAAAAAGGTCAATCTGATCCTGGTTATCTTGCTGGGTACATGGCTCGCCGCATGTTGTCTCAGCCTCTAGGACCCCATTAATATTGAATATATGTTTTGCGAAATGATTTCAATACGAAAATGATAGGAAATAGGATTTAGAGAACCAAAACAAATACTATTGAACATTACTGATAAATACTATTGAAATGATATTGAACAGGCATCGAAAAGGAGTTTCGCACACACAAGCAACTCAAGGAAAACATTTAACGACGGAGTCGTGAGTTAAATAACACGATAAGGAAATGAAATAAGAAAATCTAATTATTCTTGCACTAAAACTTATTAGAGTACGACTAGTATCGATGCATAGACGACATCTACAGGCACTTGAAGATGCCATCGCGTGAGCCTGAAACCATCGAGTTCACGATAAGGAAAATTAGAGCTAACTAGCTTAAACATCATGTGGAAGTAATTTGAAATTGTTACGTTTAAGATGCACAACTGTAAACGGCTTGATAAAATATGCAACAAAGCTGGGTTTTATTTCGAAAGTATAACTATGAAGCGACGCGAATTATTGGCAAATACCTTTCCTTCATTTGACTTCAAATATAAAAAATATTGCTCATTATTCAAAACCTTTACAACTTTCTTTGAAATGGCTAAAAAAAGATGGGGGTTCTTAAGGTATTTTGTCTCTCAATCTTATTTATGATGCTTGAAAAGTAGCTTTTTATACTACTTTACCAAAGCAGAGGAATCCTGAACCATTATGGTTAATTATTATTTGTAAGTTAAGAGATGATATAGATGTGCCGAAACTTATGCTCGGGAAAACTATGTTGTGCATTAAGCTCAAGATTGATTTGTTAAAAGGAGAGACCAAAATATTATTCGGTGCGTTTTGTTTTCGCATAAAAATTATTCAAACCTCTAAAGAAATAACTAACTTGTGTGTAGTACAATTTCTATGTTTAAATATTCACTTCTTACATAAAGGATGTATTTTATTCAATAAACTGATGACTGCCTAATCTGAATGTTGATAAAAGAAACGGGATGAAATATGATGTGGATTATTTTAGTGGTTAAATATTTAGACTAGAATGAAGAGTAATGTCGGAAATTTGTTTGAGTGATAACAAAGGAAGATAAATTGAAATCCATAGCTTATACTAAGTATCCTGACTAATGTAAGAGTCACTCGAAACAAAATAATATTCTTTGTTGTTGAAGCAGCAATATAATTTACAAAAATATTACTTGAGACATAATAGGATAAAGAGATCACATCCAAATTATTGAACTAAACCTTCAATTTAAAAATATGACGGGAAAATCATTGAGATGGAAATCGCAAACGCGGGGTATCCAGTAATGTATCTTGAATTACGTTTGTGAAATGAAATCAAGTGTGAACTTTTCATTAGAAATGACCTTCGCGCAAAATAATTAAGTCAATTCTAATAATGTCTCTGAGGAGGAATTCAAAGGAATTAAGGAATGAGGCCGTGAAGAAGAGACTTTGTAAGATTATGAATTTTCATCAACCAATCGTGATAATGCTACTAAATCATCATTTATAGATAAAAACATCGGCATTTCTTCTCTGATTGACGCCGACCAAAATGGCAGCGATAGAAAATGACTGACTTCCAATTATTAATCGATCAGAGATGTCAGGTAAAATGGAAAGTGAGAGGTTTTTAATATCCCCTTCTTGAGCTGGCAGGTAATGAATTTGAGGAAAGTTAAGATAAGTGACTGAAGCCGATATGCCTTCTTCAGCTGCAAAGTCAATGCCATTCATTTACTGTTAGAGCTTTTCAGTGTTCGACAATGTTCTATGAAGTGAATAAAAAAAGGAACCTTTGGAAAAGTAGAGTACTAAAAATGTAATCACAATAATAAATGAAGAAATCAGAATGCATGCGCATGAAATGACTTTTATTTAAGAAAGTTAAATTCAGCATAAAAAAGCTCATTTGAGAAACGAAGTCATTAGAACTGACAAAAAAATATTCAATCCAAATGAGAGAATGAAGGAGAGTAGAAGTAATTTGAAAGAATATGTGAACAGAAATGAAAAATAGAGATTGCTATCAAAGATCCTAAACTATAAGTGTGCAGGAAACAAAAGTATGGGAAGAACTAGGAAGAAATGGGTACCGTAACAGGCAACACTGCAATAAATAGAGCGAAGAAGAAGAAAAAATGTAGTTGTGTCAAAAGGTATTGATTTCATGTTCAGATATAAATAGAGGGACTGCTAACGATTAAATAGATAAATCAGCTGCATGCGGGAATTTTTAAAATACCTGAATATTTAAAATATCTTGAAATAAATGAGAGAGAAAACGTCGCTGAAACGTGACTGTCCGATATATTGATTGGTTGGATTTCCTTTGAAAAATATAATGTCATCCCCAAGATATTACACTGCAATTGAATAGAAAACACAATATCTTCGTGCATGCAGACAGATTTACTGTCAATTTTTTCTATTTCTGCGGATTTTATTATAGAGTTTAAGTCAAATGAACAGCTGCACCATTAAATGGCTGGTTTATGAATAAATCACCATTCATCTCGTTTCAAAATAAAATTATGGCAAAGAAAAAAGTACATAAATTGTATAGGTATTATGAGAACATTGAAATACTTATATTTTAAGAAGACGATCTTTTGATTTCAAAACATCATGTGCAAACAGAAATGAAGGATGTTTTTCTTCTCGTAACCTTGTTTCAAAGTAATAAGCTTAGTACTGGTATATTAAAAAAACTGATAAAAGAGAGATATGCTAAAATTCCAAGGTCTTAGGTAGGACACATGCAAACATTATCGTTCAATCCTGTGGAATTCCAATTTGGACGTAAAAATCTTCAAAAATAATCGAAATCACTTCATTATCTTTGCCCTTTGTAAGCCACGGATTTGAAATTAAAATCAGATTCTATCCATAAGCTTCGTATGCCACGCTTTTTGTTGCCGAATATGAATACTAGTAGTTAGCTAAAATATCTCACACAATGTCGTAAAAAAGCTTTACTTAAAAAAACCAATCTAAAGGAACAAAAAACTGAAAAATATATTATGCTTTTGTTTCAAGAATATAAATGAAAATATATATTTCATAATAAATGGAGAAATTATTCTTGATGCTGAATGTCCGGAGCTTGGAATATTAGTTGCTATTACTTACAATGTGATTGAATGAAACCCACTGGCGGGTCCAGACGAGTTATAATAATTTTATCAATTTAAATGATAAACTGAGCTGCTCATATACACGCAATATAAAATAATATTGAATAAATGCAGTTTGTTAATTATAGCATAAATATGTTTATTTATTTGTTATGAATCAAGCCAATAAAAAATTATATTTTATTGATTGCGTGTGTGCAAAAATTTCAGAATGGTGATTGTTAAATATCTTTATTAAATTCTCACAAGTGATTAGAATAAAATGCATAATATTTGAAATAAAATATTAATTTACGACTTGAACGGTATTTGAAAAACAGAGATAGCGTCTTATGAAAACAATTTTGAGTTAAAAATTCGATTGAAAAATATAAAATACATTTATGCAGTACTCAAAACAAAATGGCTGTGTCGAAATAGTTCAACTAAATATGTTCAATCTAGGTTTAAAATATATGTGTATCCCCAAAACACTCTGGTTATTGGCATCTAAATGGAAAACATATTACTGAAGGACCCTCAAATCAAATCAAAGAGCTACTTTTCTAATAGCATATGAATCCATTTGAAACTAAAAAAAACTTAAATCAGCAGTATTTATCAGTTTTTGATTAGTAAATTTAATTATATATTTATTTTCTAAATATGCTGCAAAGTAGTTGCATTGTTGATTTAAAGTGGCAAACAATACACATAAAATAAGAGAGACAAGCAACAAAAAATAAGAAAAAAAAGTATATCCTATATGTAAAGAGTTAAAGAGGGTTCACTATTTGTTTTTAAACTTTTGGGTAAGCTGGCAAATGTTTGAGGGCAGTTAAAATAGATCAATGACTTTTTTGTAATCGAATTAATTAGAAGGGAGGGGTGCAAGTAAAGGGAACTTTTGATGAGGCATAATCTGGGAATAGGTATATTGAGAAAGAAAAGCGTATAGGTAGGTGGCGATGGGACTTTGAAAATTTTGAATAATAGAAATGAACCAAGAAAGTGCTAAAGTTTGGAATTTTAAAAATCTAATTTTAAACAAATTTATTTTTTTGGGAACATAATTTTGGATGATACATGGTTTTTATTGCACTTTACTTTTAAATTATAATTTATAAGGACAACGGGATAATTAATCTCCTTTCTTGTCTTATTTGATATAAGTTTCGTACTAATGAGGTGACCTTATTCATTAAATATCGCAAATAAAAAATGAATCATACGTAGTGCCAAATAACATTGCATTAATCCATTTTTTAATGCAAATCTCGTTTTAATGCAATTCTAATCGCAAATGGAAATGGTAGTTCAGTGGTTAAAGCACTCGATAACTGACCGGAGGGCCCGGGTTCGAATACCGGTGACAACTCATTCTGGACACCTTCAGCTTCACCCAGGTTGTGCATCATTTTTTGCGTATCAGGTCATTCTGTAATCATTTACAGGCGGTACAGGGAAAGGAACTGGCCACCTTACCCTTATTTGTGAATTTCAGATGCCGTTGGGCTTAGTACAGGGCTGTGATTGCTGTGATTTTTGATCCTATCACATGAAGGAGTTTTCAGTTTTTCTTAAGAAATAAAACAGTTAGTTATTAAACAGATTAACCTAGTGCCACAGATGTGTCAATAAATATCCTCCTACTTGTATGGAAGATATTCAGGTCGCGTATGGTCATAAAGTCCTTACTCGAAGTAGGTAATCATATTTTCACTCACGAGCTAGTCCACTCAAATTAATTAAGCGGTATCCAACTTCATGCCGAATACATATAAAGTGTACAGAGCGGACTCAAGATAGGTAAATGCCATTTCAAAGGAACTCGACGATTTTGATGAAGAACTTGACAGAGAAGTTCAATTTAAATTCGCTGGCTGAAAAGGTTGGTAAGATAAATAAGATTGAACAAAGCTTGAATTGGAATTGGTACGTTCGAATTTGAATAACTTAAAACATAGGTCTCGTGGATTGTTCGTAGTTTTAACCTCTTTGTATTTTTCCCTCTCGAAAGGAATAGCACATTTTCAATGAAATATGTGATACATTACGAGATAGATGAGTACTCAAACCACCTGAGGCAATCCAGATAACCTAAGGCAATGTCATAAATCACCATGTACTGCAAAGCATAGGACAAAATAATTGTTAGTTGCATGAGTTCTTATACAGAAAGGAGAACCATTCTAAACTGAAACCAATGAGAACTAAGAAAAATTATTACCGCGAAATAATGGGCTTTTTAAATTCATAGTTTTCTAAGTAGGGGAAATAAATACTCATGTATATGTAAATTAAAAAGTACTTCTACGAATGTTTATTCAAAAGAGAGCGATAGACAAATTAAAAAGTTTCTGCAATAATGAAAGTCATGAACGGAAATGCGGAATTATTACCTAACAACAGGAAAACATAGCATGAAACATAAATAGGTAGATGTACTCTTGGCTTGTCTCAAAGAAGAGCGAAAGTACTCCTGCTTTGCCTTATATAAAATTTACGAACATAATTGCCACGAACAGCAATATTAAATTATTTGCTGATGATACATGGCTATGCCTACAAATAATAATCCATGGTTGCTGTAAATTACTTATTGGAGACCCTTGACTTTGCTGGAATTGCTTGCACGTCTCGTTAACTAGCATTTCGTGCTTTACTTACAGGGTCAATGGTCCTCACCTGCAATACTGGCCAGCCATTTAAGTGATTTTACCATATTAAACCAACAAATGAGGAAGAGAACGGGAAACTACTAAATTATTCCTCCCATGAAAATAATATAGATGGAAAAAAATGGATGTATCCTAGCAATCACGGGACTGAGCCCACTGAGGTGGGTATCATTCCCAGCATCGGATGAGGCAGGAAGTCCTCCACAGTTGTCATCACACGAAACCCTAAGTTTTAGATGATTGTAAAGCAATCAAGGGAATTCCACGAAAATAATTCTTATTGTGTGGGCTGTGGGTTATCGAGATTTCTTCGCGGTATCATTTTCTTGATGGCGACGCTTCTCCTGCTGTATGGTAGGCATCGTCAGGTAGGGTTGAAATGATTGCCTTCAGCCTGATCAGAGAAGACCTGTA
>LYUA01000256.1:352995-364504 GCA_002093875.1 Calopteryx splendens | reverse complement strand
TTGTTTCATTACGGTGAAAACAACATCAAATGCTCAAAGGTTATTCAGTACTTTCCGTTCAGTTGTGAAATTTATGTGCAGTTCTTGCAACCACCTAATTATTCCAAAACATTCTGTATGAATAAATGATTGTAGCGGGACACTATTCTGATAAATGTGTAAAACATTTCTGGCTTTGAATAAAAATATCGATCCCCTTTTCAATGAAGGTATGCCTTATACCAATTTTAGAGGAAAAATAAGGGTTATATGCACTCTCTTATGTTACTACGGAAAATATTTTTTAATGGTTCAGGTTTTCAGAGCGTAATAAATGAAATAAATAAGACCCTATTTACAATTTTTATTAAAAAACAAATTACAAATAAAATTATAAATCTTTTTTCCTAAGTTAGTACTCGGAAATGTAATTTTCATTGGTCTTCATCGTCTATATTTCCTTTTGTAATCTTATGAAAGGACCTCGCGTTACTTGATAGCTATCCATTACCACTTCGCAAACTTAATCCGCGGCCCCACCCAATTTCCAAACCGTCGATTTCCTTCGGTCCGAATGGGTTTAGCGAGTCACCATATGCAACCCTGATTTGGAATATGCTCCAATTAATCAATGAGCCATGGGTCTACGATTATTCTCGGATTTAAGCTTTGAAATTGGGTGATAAAATGGCAGAAACGTTTTTGACGAGAGCAGAGTGAGACATGAGTCGATATGGAAGGACCAAATGGTTATCGATTTTAGGAGTAAATCTGAGTTTTAGTTCTACCATAAGAAGTGATTTTCAGCAGCTTTCAATGAGATTAAAAGTCTTATAACCTGATTAGAATAATAAAATCACAACTTCGAAGCTGTATTCTGCATTACGTCAAGAAACCAAAGCAAAAAAATTAATTTCTAAAATAGAATTTTGCTGTTGATTTACTTTAGTAATTCTGAAAAAGTTATTATATTATACAGCTAAGCTCATCATTATTTATACAAGTCACATTGAGAAAGTACCTTATTTAATTATTTATTTATACACTTTTCACACACGTTACTTGTTTTTTTTATATCTGAGGAGTTTAGTTTTACTTTAATTTACGGTGTTTACAAGTGTAGTACTTTTCTATGTGCTATGCCTCAACAATTAATGTATATTGCCTGTAAGTCATTGGTTATTCATCTTCAGAAAAATGCTAAAAAATATTTAATGAAGTTTATTCTGGTTTTATATTAACAGATATAGTAGCAATAATAATTGTACAGTTATTAAAAATTTTAATGATGCTTCTTGATAATGTTACTATTAAAAAATACATTATTAAGTATAGAAATTATTAAGTGGCGTTATCTACATTCAGGGATAACAGTTTGAAGGCAAAGAAGTTAAGTTGCAGCATTGAAAAAATCTCTCATCACTTGAAAACTAAATATTCATTGGCGATTCACATCAAAGTTGTATTCATTCATCTGAGCTGCATGGCGTATTACAAATTCCAATTTATTTATGCATTAATTAATAATCAAGAAAGTCTACTAATAAACACAAAATTTGATTTCTCAAGTCTTGAATTAAGATCTTAAATAATGCCCCATAGTTCAATTAAAGAGAAAACCGGCCAAAGCCAAATTTAATAAATCCAGCCCCGACCGCTTTCTCCTTCTGAACTGATCGATTCTGAAAGTTTATTACGGTGGCAATAATCTCTTGTCTAATAAGTTCCGATTCTAGCGTATTACGAATACTATTGTACAGTGTACAGTATTCGTATTCCCCTATTTAAGAGATTGTGTAAGAAAATTGACGTTAATTAAGAAAAAGCGAGAAAAGGGGAAAAATAAAATGCATTACAGTAAGGCAGGTATGACAACGATATTTAAGGATTGGATAAGTAAGGATTAATTCATACTTAGTATTTTCCACCTAAGGTAAAGAATACATTTTAAGGAGTAAAGATTAAATGGTAACCAGGTGCATAATGTCATAAATTAGGCAAATTATAGCAGTTTAATGAGATATAAATTCGATTAATAAATAATAATTAGTTTACAATTCATTAAAATATTTACTCATTCAAATCTATTATTATGAATTACTAACAAATTTGTACGATTTTTGTTCATCCCAGTTAAACACGAAATTATTTTATTTTTTTAAGTTTAAAAGTACGCATATATTAAACATTCACGCTTTGGGAAAAAAGAGAGAGTTTTCAATTTGGAAAAATTTATCTTTTTTCATTTCAAGAATTTAAAAAACCTTCTAAAATATAACGTTTCTATCCATCACGTAATATCGAACAACATTGAAAGCTTTGTCGATTGCTTATGTACTAAATTTGAGGACAAGGATGTGAAAAATGGAAGTGGATGGGTATAAAAATTGTTAAGTCATCAGAAAATTGAAAGAATAGGGAATATCATGGGTAGCTGAATAATTATTTCGTGAGAGGTAATTATTCAGTAACTCGATAATTTTTTACCTCACGGTAAAAGTATTTTAAGAAAAAAATGCATTAAATCCCAAAGCACCTCTTCTACTGTTCCCTACACTTTAAATTTACCCTGCTAAAACTTCATCCCTTTATGTTCCACAATTTAGGATTAGAGTATTTTTAAATTCCTAAAAATTAGGTAATTATTTATATAAACTCTAAATAAGGATTTTAATTTTTCAGATTATAAATGATATAGAACGTGTGAATGTCGTGTAGTTCAATGATGGCTCAAATAAACTTCACATTCATTTCTTTACATAACGGCAGTTCCTTTATTTGCTTGGAGAGAAAGTAAATTAGTGACCTTTTTTAGAGAAAATTTAACAGAGCACCATCAACTTTTATGGAATTGCGACTCATTTTTTTTAAATATGCTCTTCAAAAATGCAAATATTCATTAATCAATTTCCATTGTTAAACTATTCAAGCATTTACTACTACATTATATTTAATAGTAAATGCTTGAAGTAAATAAAATTAGGCCAATCCCGTGAGGAAGGAAATAGTACTAGGTGTTTAATTATGTAGAAAGAATTTCAAAAGGAACTTTTAATAGGGAAAATGCAAAATTAGAAGGGTATAATATTTATGTAAAATTTAATGGGAATTGAATTTCTCAATTAAGTTTTTCATTATCTAATAAATTGACGTAGGTTTGGACAAATTAATTCATGACTACGTTTGGATGACCGATCTGAAGAACAAGATCTGAAAGTACATAACTTATTTAATTATTGTACACCCCTTAGAAGAAAGGCGTACACTACAGTAAAAAATGTTAAATTATTAATATAATCAGCTTTAATTATCAATACATGCAAAAAATAATTAGAAAATCACTTCAGCATATTAAGACGGATTAAATTGATAATTAGCTAGTTTTATGAAGAGAAATGTTTTGAAATATGATAACAATAATATAAAGCACATTGAGGTTTTTGATAAACGCTATTTCACAATCTTTCATCATTAAAAATTAGCCATGGTTTAGTTGGATACTAAACATTATAAAAAAATTTATTTTGGAGAGTACATTTATTCACAACACCCGTTGTATTTCATCATAAAAAATATTTGGAAATCTTTTCGCGTAATTATAAATTTATCAATATCTGTTTATCTCTACTTGCCTCTGCTAAATAAAGTCTCTGAATTTCATATTACGACGTTTTCGAGTAACCTTCGATGTTATTCAACAATTCTTTCTATGGTAAATTTATAAGAAACGAAATTGTTTGTCTTCATTCCTGTCATAAAAATATCTTATATCTCTGTAACTTCATGCTTCTTTCACAATATTTGCCTCAGTTCTCCCCTCCAATAGCATTCGTGAATTTACCTCCATCTGCAATTTATGCACACTTCTTTTCACAAAGTACCCAAAACTCAAAAGTCCATGCTTGATCTGTTCCTTCCATATCATCCTTCTCGCCCTCCACAGAACCAATTCAACTCCTTTTCCTCCCATACACAAACACACCCCCCCCCACCCAAATCCTTTCTCCTTTCCTCTCCCTCCCACCACCAGCTCGCCTGCCTTCACTTCTCTCCGATCTCCACAGCTGTTTTTTGTTTCCCTTCCATTGCATTGGTTGCGCCACTGGTGATAGACGGTGCTTTTTCCAGACTGTCATTGGGGTGAAACGAGGCCGCGTTTCGGACTCCGCGTCTCTAGTTTTTTTTTGTTTTCATTGCATTCGTCACCGCTGCCCTCCGCACACACAGATGAACGGCCCCGGGATGCATTTGTCGCCGTTTTTGGAGCCAACGTGCTGTGTTCGAGGAGGAAAAAGGGAGTCGGGAGGAGAAATAAGGGAATGGCGTTGGCTCCGGGGATTGAAAATGGAGGCTTGTGGGAGTGAAAAGAGAACGAGAATATGCAGGACTAAGGGTGAACGTGGTGATTTGGTTAAAGGCTTTATTTAAAGCACGGCCAACTAGTTATATAATTTCGCGCAGAGGAATCGGTGAAGCATTCGTGCCACGAAAGTAGAGGAATGGAATTGTATTATGAATCCATAAAAAATATGAGCCGTACCAAAACAATTTAAACACATATTTTAAAACAAATGACGACTCGTAAAATTGGAAACCAAGGTCTTTGTCAATTTTATCTCATTAAAAATCATATTAGAGAAATTGACGCTTGAAAGGTTAACAGTAAAATAATTTGGTTGATAGATTGGATCTGAGTGGAGAGCCGTTTCAAGCTAATCTCAGGATTGACAAGTTTATTATGACGAATCGTGTAATTAATCAAAGTATTAACCAAAGTACAAACCACCTTAGGATGGAGCCGGAAAACTCGGAGGAATTATGGTTTTAGCATGAATTCACGTTATATCTATTGTGGATCAAATTTAGTCGTTAATTAGTGAGTTTTCACTGGCAACCACCATACAGATGCCAACCCTTGGTACTTGGATTCGGTCAGAATCGCAAAAATATTGTGATGATTTTTGTCGACCCATGGTCTCCAAAGTGGAATCAGAAACTCACGCCGTTATTCAGTGTTTTAAAAAGTTATCATATTAATATCAATGAAATATTTCTTGATACGCAAGCCTCTTTCCAGAAGTAAGATGAACGAAATACTCCATCGGATACAACGAGGCCAATGGAAACGCTTTTTGATGCTCAAAAAATTTTAGAATCACAAATAAAAAATGCTTCGTAGTTGAGGGGATCGACTCCCACTATTTACGGGAAAGATGCAATGTTTTGGTGCCACCCACCCTAACCAGTAAATATAGTTGCCAGCTCTATCGGTTCACACTTGCAACAGAACGGAGATGGAATGGCATAAGGGAAGGTAAGGATTGGTGAATCGTGATGCATGAAAAAAAAGCTTTTAAAGGATAATGGAAAGAAGGAGATAGTTGAAACAGAGAGGGTTATGAGATGGCGAGGGTTCAAATCATATTAGTTCCATTCGCAATGATTTATGGTTTAGAACTTCCAGCCAGGGGCAGGGTGAAGCAATAATCGGGGTAACATCTCCTTAACGTGCGTCCGAAAATATTCTGTTCTCCCGAAAAGGATTAATATTTAGAATTTTAGCCTCAAGGCATTTAATATTTCACGTCAGTCGTTAGTGATTTTATTGAAGATTTCACTATGTGTGTACCTCAATACGTGTTAATGGAGAAAAATATCGTTTCTTTGAAGATTCTATATAGTATTTGCTGTTGGGAACCCAAAAGAAAATTGAGCTAACAATGCCAATTACTTTCTTCATGAATGTTTTATAGTTATCTGATAAACAATTGTGGAAACTGGAAAAGGCATTTGCATCTCTTCATAGTACCTTTTGTTTTCCTGAAAAACTCTGTACATTTATGCAAAGCACACGTAGACCATTTCAAGTGAGTTCCTGCATTTCCACCATAGGTAGGTACTGCAGAACCATGAAAAATGATTATTCAGTGTAAAATATATATAACATCTAGCAGCATATATAAAATTCATAAATGGCATACGACAAATCTTTTTCCAAGTTCAGAAAAAGTAATTCGAGTACTTTCAACCTTTCATAAAAAACTAAAACTCGATGAATAAAGATATATCCAAAAATATTGGTAATGTACCTAATAAAAAACTCTAGACTACTAGATTTTGATTTTTTGACTACTAGATTTACTAGAACTAGATTTTGTTTACTAAATTAGAATTATAGAACAATGAATTAGAGAAAAATGAAATTTCAGATTCAAGTTACAATAAACTAAATAAATGTGAATTTCCACAAAAAATGTGTAACCTTATCTGTTAAAAAGTTCTCGATCGTAATTACTCAAAGGGCATAAAAAGGCTTGCTTCAAAAATGCTGTAAACTAGAGGTCCAAACATCCATACCAACTAAACAAGTCTGCATATCTAAATAGTAGCAACGTTCAACTTGTGTTTGCATTCCGCCTCAAGCAACACAATTTCATTTTTAACACTATTAAATTAATACTATGTTCACACTCTCCCATTTGTATAGAGTGTCATTTAATTTCGTATATACTGGTGTTGGTTTACAGCTTTTTTAATATTGGAAAATAATGTAACAATAATCATGAGAAATATAAAACACAAGAAGGTATGTAGTATATTTAACGAATTTTTAACTATTTACGCACTCAATTTTAACCCATCATGATAATTGTGTACACAAGATATCTGTGCATAGTTTTTGAATTCATAGTAATTACCAATTATCGCAAAGTATAGTAAAGCAATCGCTCAGATACAGCATAAAGCAGTTTTTTAATCCACCACTAAATATATACTCCTTGCTTAAAAACATACTGAATTTGCTTTAAAACAAATATTATCCTTCAATTTAATATTCATAGGTCTCGATAACTCCGTCGTTCAATTATGCGGAATTTACGAAGGGAATCGAATTTCCAAATCAAAATCACCTATAATTGCAAGATTCGGGTTCTTTTTTTATCAGCGAACAGATTTCGTTCAATATTTTTTTCTTTTAGGAACGGACGTATGAGATTATTTAGTTTTGGTTGTCCCAAATGAACACACGCTAGGGATGGGGGTACCACCAGAGGACAGGACCCCATCCCATTTCCTCCGCCCCTTCCTTTTACCTTTTTGCGTTATTATTGGGACCAAATGTAAATCGGCGTTCATTTATGAACGTTTGAGGACCACAGCCGTCCGAAAACTCGCATTATCCGTTCCCCGGAGCGCATTCACGAGGCCTCGTTAGCGTCGGATTGTAGCGCACCGAATCGTGGCGAGGCAACCGCTGCCGGCGCACCCCGGTTGACGCCAGAGCGTTGCGAAGACCTTTACCGCTACCCAACCACCCCCCCCNTTCACACACTTCCCCTCGCCGAACCACCCAGTCCCTATACCCCCCGAGGCCAAACTCGGCATCCCACCACTGCCTGCCTCTCTCCCTCTCACCATCCCTTTCTCCCTCCCTCACTTTCCGTACCTCCTGCCATGACGGGGAGGGGTGTCTCCAGAGAGGTAGGTGAAGGGCTGACTACACCAACCCCACCATCCAAATTCTCCCTCCACGCCCTCGCGCGCGAGCACACACACACACACCGGACAGTCGTAATAAACCGACTCCTCTCCACCTCCCTCAAATCCACCGGTATCTCCCCCAACAGTGTTCCTGGGCTAAAGCCCAACCCGATCTCTTCCCCTTACGCTCTCAAACCCAATGATGATCACTCTTCTTCCCCACTACCGCTGCTTCTGCCATTACAACCACCTCCAATGCTAACTACTGTCGCTACTCCCTCGCAGGATTTCGCCTCTACCATATTCGAAAGCCTTCCGGTCTCTCGATTCTCAACCCCCATGGCGCGTCACCCATTTACCATTGGGAGCCTCATACTATCACCAACGCCAACAACTGCAATCCTCTTCCGACCCCTTTGCCCTATTTGAACATCTTTCACTCTATCTCTCGCCTTCTGCGTTCTCCCCGGGCATCCGTCATCCTCCCTTTTGGCGTGCGACGGGGTCGAACGGAGTAACTCGGAACACGCCAAGTATTTAGGAATCACTTTCACCAGCACACTTTAATAGGATACATGTGTCTTGGGAAAATCGCTGTCGGAATTTATCTTATTTATACGACAAGAAGATAAGGAAATCATAAAAGGAGAGACACCGTATCACTTCAGGTAGGAAAAATTCGAGGTAAGTATCAATTGTTTAGGGTACTTAACGTTGTCAGTTAAGGAAGCAGTGTTTCGACTAAAATAATTTTTTCTTTAATCTGGGTTTTTAATTAAAAAATAGAACGAAAGCTTCTCCAGCTAATAATATAACCAGCCGCGCTAAGGATTCTAGAAAGGTTACGGACACTCAAACTTACTTCTGGAACTATTTCAGCATATCACATCCCTTGGATGTAGAAGGTTAAATTAAATAATAATTTTAATCCCACGCAATGCACGGTTACAGTAAATATAACGCTTAATTTTCTGATATTTTTATTTCAAACACCTTATTGTCAAATACCGTTACAGTTCTCGAATATTTCATCAAATAAATTCATAACTCCTGCAATTGCGGTATAAACGGCTTGTGTCGTAACATCTTTTACTACAGAGTCACGCGGAGGCTCATGACATAGGCTTAGGTAAGTATACTTTAACCTTTCGTTGCCTTACTTCCTCCGTAGGTACTATCCCTCACCCTATCTCTTCCTACTCCGTCCCTCTCACCGCACTCCACAACCCACTTCATAACTTCCTGCGCTCCTCATCCATCCTAATTACCACGCTCCTACTCTTCCTCACTCTCTCTACTCCAGGACACCCCGTCCCTCCACCTAACCCCTTAACCTCCGCCCCTCCTCCTCTTTCCATCTCACACTCTCCAGATTTAATCTGGGGTACGAAACGATCTCGGGGCCAGGTAGTTACGGCGAGTGGAATTTAAGCGGGCGGGATGCAAGAGCCTTCGGGCTTTCGAGCCTGGAGGGAATGCATGATTTGATCTTCCTCCTTTTTGTCTCCGCCCGTTCTCTTTTCCTGCTGGTCCACTTGAAATTTACTTGTAGAGGAGCGAAACCAGTCTTATGGAAATGATGTGTGATTGCAAATCATGAAGGTATATACACTTCAATGTTTCCACAAAAATTTGAGAAGAGAAGTTTGTTTATCACCATAAATATCTCCAGCATTACTTGACAAGAATTATTCAACCATTTCCCCGACTGCAATTACCAATTAGTAATTCCCATTTTATTTTACGTTTGCTTTTGCTCTGTACATGCATCTTTAAGAAAGTCCGCGCTTAGTTTATTTTGTACATCGTAATACGCTCAATGTTTAAAGATAAATTTTGAAATTATTGTTATAATTTTTGAAAGTACAAGTACGAAAAATTATAAAATGAAAATACTGAGTGCATAAAAAATGCGAAATCAATGGATAACGAAAAGATTGCGAAAAATGAGCCTGGCGAGATGGCTCTCTACATCAATCCAACCTGCTACGTAATGCTTTTCACCATAAGTTTTGAAGTAGTAAAATGGTAAATATTAGTAAATCTTTGTATTATACCAGGAAAAGATGACGTTAATGGGAACGTTGTCATTGAAGTATGAAGCAACATTATTTTTCCACTGAACTCCTAATACATGTGTCTACCAAAGCGTATACCAAAATATTTTCTCTATGACATCTACTTCCTATGACATCGCCCTCCAAAGCTGGTGATTTTCGAATTTTTTTACCGATTCGGGAAAAATAATTTTTCGGTTTCAAAAGACTTCAGAATGTCTGCTAACGAGTTTCGCGTCTTGTATTCTCCCCAGTCAACAAGGTTGCGAACCGAATGGAGGGAAATGGGGGTGATGGGGGGTGGGACGGTGGGCGGTCCTAATTGCGTTCCAGCATGTCATTCCTAATAACGACTTATCGGTATCTTGCGAAACGCACCCATTGTCGAGCATTCCGCTATCGTCAGTTTTTCTTAGCCGTGGAAGGATGTGGATAACAGTATATTTTGTGATACACTGTACATTTCATTTCGTGGAATACTGCGATGCCTCTCCTCCCCAACTCTTCTCCTCTCCTTTTCTTTCGTGAAAATTACGTTTTCCTACTGCCAAAGTATACATGTCCGCGCTGTGGGAACGATCTGTTCTTCAGAGAGGAAATATGTACTTCATTGGACTCGTATCCAGTTATCTGAAATTATCGGGACGGGAAAACACGACCCTGTTTTTTCTCATGTGCCCACTACGACGGTGTCTATTCCTTCCATTGGGTTTTCTGATTCCTCGATGCGCTCGTTCTCGCGTACAGTGACCCATTTAAAACTATCATGTGACCGTTCCATATCTGACAGATAAATTCATAACTCGTATAACTGCTTAATCGCGGCTCCTCTGGTGACAAATACTGAAAACGTAAATATGGCGGACGGTAGACACCGGAATATGTTAAAGGTTCTTTGCACTCTAGGTACGTAGCTTATTCTAACTATTTTATATTCTCCGGAAAGAGCATGAAATGCAGAGCACATAAAATAGTCATCACTATCAACCAACCAGGAAATTAAATAAAACGTTTTAGTATCCTGTTCGAATGCGAATATTAATCTTGATTTGAAATATTTTCATAAAAAAACTGCTTTAAATTTTTAATCGACAAATTTTTTATTCCCATTCACAATAACGTGACCATTCTTAAAATCTAGCAATAGCCAAATCTATCAAATTAACTCGAGAAAATACATACATGTGTCCATAAGCATTTAACAATTTTTCATAGACTGTTTAAATGATAATATTAGGTATTCTCGGATTTTGTTTGTTAATCTACAACCGTTAAACTAATTAAGACGCAAATATTTACACTATGACCAAATTAACCACCCCACTATCTCCCCTCTCCCTCTCTGTCTTACTAGGTTCATCATATCTCTCCTAATGATACTCTTAAACTCAGTTAACCTCCAAAAACCGAGGATGTTATATCCCATATATTCAATAAATACTTCACAATACCTTAATTACCATCTATTCACCAATACTCCTCAACCACAACACGACCGATAAAAATGATAAACTGAAAATTTTCCGATTATTGCCAAATTAAATAAAGAAATCTTCAATGAAATGATACAACTTTTCAACGTTTCTACAATATGATTCCAAAAAACTACCTACTAAATTTTAAATAAAAAATAAAAATAGCCAAAAACCAACGCTGAAATAATAGATGTGGGATTAGATATCAGATGAAATATGTAAAAAAGTGCAGCAAAGAAGAAAGATTGAATCAGAACCACTTCAATCAGCATCATAGCAAACGTATAAGGTATTCGGCGAGATCATCCTCCGAGAAGGGCATCGGCAGCCACTGGATACTTACACGGTTCACTCCGGAATAGGATGAAGTAGATGAATTACACCAGTGGCTAGACAAGACAACGGGGCAGATAAACTAAATGGCAAAGGTGAAGTTGTTAATGAAGAAGAATATGGAGAACAGGTAAAAGAAGTATTTTGGGATATTTATACTAGAAACGAAATGGACGCCAGAAT
>LYUA01000256.1:320036-332527 GCA_002093875.1 Calopteryx splendens | reverse complement strand
TATATATATATAAATGATTTTATGTAACCAGAGCATGACTTTCTTCATACCTACTTCAGTTATGAATTCTGTATGTGATGACAGAAATACGTATGCATTACACCTGGAACTCTATTCTCATTTTTTGGATGATTACCAGCATTATTTATCTCCCAAAATTTTATGTTACGACGAATATTATATTTATGATACGACGCTACCCATGAAAACTTTAATATAAGATACCGGTAAAAATGACTATCCCGTATGGTTTCCGTATTGCAATTGATATTGAACTATTAATGTACTGCAGAGAAGTTTACTTTATACAATGTGCCCATGATTTGCTATTATCTGATATATATATGTATAACGATTTTGCTCTTTCGACTTTAACGGTGATATGATTCATTCCCCTTTATTTTAACACGCTGGGAATGATTAGCAAACATAAATGACAGCGGGTGCGAGTTCATAATTCATTGCTAAGATCCTTCTCTAATTTTCTCAAGCAAAAGGCTATATTTGATTGAATTTGATAAATATATTATTGAATCATATTTAATTCCTTTTCCTGGTACATTGTCTTTCATCCAAATGGGTGCTGTAATGCGGAAAAATTCACCGGGATTGGATTACAAAGCTGTTTTGCAGTGAAGCCTAATGCGACAGTGGCAATCCATGATAAGCAGCTTAAATGGACGGAGGGTTAACTATGATTACCTTTAATGTGATCCATGTGCATTCTCAGTGAACATTAAAAGATTGCTATCCTCTTCCGTCAAATTCATTAAGATAATTGTAGTGACAGGATTTGATCTTATGAACTTCATTTTTTTTGTTTTACATTTACGTGGTTTAAATATTAGGCAATTAAATAGCATTTGGTATTGCAGCTTTATTAAAAATTTCGGAATATCTATCAATTTTAGTATTATAAAAGACGCTAATTCGCATGCCTTCTTCCATTTTTTGTTCGAATAAAAATAGAAAAAAGCTTATTTACATAAAACACAAATAAGCATGATTAAAAGTGTTAACATGTTTAGCAGGCTTCAAAACATTTTTTTCAGTTGAAATTCGATTAGTTATCGATTTAGTCCTGGTTATCGATTAGTATCGGTTTAGTTACTGTTAGTTGCTATTGTTTCGTGCATGGTGGAAACAAAACGAAACGCGAGTAATAGTCAAAACAGGTTCTGCCAATTCACCTTAGCAGTTGGAATAATTTTAACAAATTAATAGTAAAACCCTGAGAATTGTAAAAAATTACTTTAATATCTATCCTCTCTCTTTAACCCGTTTATTTGTAAAAAAAAGGATCAATAATTGCTCGTTTATGTTCGACTCCAGTTTCCAGTTTTATCCAGTTTCTCTAATGCTTCTCAGCTTAGGAAAAAAAGTAAAACTATAAAATTTGTATGCCATGAATTGAAAATTATTTTAACACCGCCAAAAAAATTTTACCAAAAGCAATTTAGCAGCGATCTTAAGCCCCGTACCTTCGTAAAAAATTAAGAAAGGATCTCGACATTTGCCGTTCTTGTGATAAGATTGATCAGAAACTTTACTCGTGGATTTTGGTGAATACCAAAGAATAGAGGATTGTCTTTTTAGGAGAGCGAGAGAAGGATTAATCCGAGGAAAAATTGAAGACTAGGGGATCCTCTGGTGTTCATGGAGGGAATATTGACGTGGGGTGAATGATTTTGTGAGGGAAGTAAATGCCACCCTTTAAGAAATTTGTGGGATTTCTTATGGTATAATAGCTAAGAAGTATAATTGAAATTCATTCACCTTAGCGAATAAGACTCCGGAAATCAGAATTGCTGTTTTAATGATTTAAGTGCAACAATTTGGTGCAAAAAGTAAGATTTACTCTTGTGGAAACAAACCACGGACGTAAAATTGAAGAAGCTCGAAAATGCGGAAGGTGAGAAATGTACTTACTATGCGTGTGTTAATTGTCCGATGAAGAGGGTGAATTGGGTTGGGCTGTAGTATTTTAGTTCCCTTTCAAAGATTCAAAATAGGGAGAGAAGGCAAGACAAGGAGAGAAGAAGTTTTTGGATTGACATAAGCGAAAAGTTAAAGAAAAGAAGGAGAGATTGTGACGGAGAACGGAACAGGAGTTGGTGGTTCGAGCTCAAGAAGGTTGTAGTTACACGGAAGATAGAGTGGCGAAAAGAATACAGAGTCAGTTAACAGAGTAAGAGAAGATAAAGAAGCTAACAAATGGTGGTGCATCAATCCACCAAGGGAAAAGAGAAGACCGGGTGGAGGATAAATATAGGAGATATTCCATAGCACCCACATTACGGAAAAACACAACTTAGGACAAAGTAGACAGAGTAAATAAATGAAAAATGGAGAGGAAGACATGAATATAAGAAAGTCAATGAAGGAAAAAGGGATGATTTCGATAAAAAGTAAGAATTTCAGTCAAAATAATGAATTAGACGCTCGAAAATATGGAGAACATTATTTTACTCCGGTGGAAAAGTGATTTGCAAGGACAAATAACTCCAATCAATCAAAAAAATATGATCTAGACTATAGTAAAATCTCAACAATTTGTGTATCCGTAACCCGATCAGGGAAGGAAAAGAATGAGCGTCGCTAGGCAAATTTGAGATGCATGGAGAATAATGGAGGAAATAATTTGGACTGAGAGGAAGATTTAACAACGATCTTCAAGTATGGTGGTATAATGAGGTAAAAAAGAATGGTGATACATTAAAAGAATCCAAAAAGGGAATGGAGAAACTATTGAGAGACTGTGGGATGTGAATTGTCGTAATAGAAGGGAAATATATAAGGTAATCACGTAAAAAGAAAGAAAAGAATGGACTCTTAGAACGGAATGAGGACAGACAGAAAGAAGGGAAGAAAGAAACAATGCTAGTTCACGACGAATAGTTAATAATTGATAGGGGCAGTCCATAGGTATTTTTTTGCTATTTGGTAGAATAAAAAGTCTTGTAAACCAAGTTAATACTATATTACTTTTTGAGGATGATTCTTGATGCTACGAAGTGATTTCTCCACTCTAATCTGCTATCAGTTAAATTAACGCTAGTACAGGCTTGGCACTTATTCCGTGTTATAAAGGGTTTTGCCCCAGGAAAATATATTTATTCCTATTCATAAACCTTGATATAGAAATTATGGGCCTCACTCATTCCTTTTCGTATGGTCAACGTAATGGAGATTGTCAAAATCCTTACACCGCACTTAGTGGAAAGGGTTAGATTTATCCAATATCTCTTAAAGAGACGCTGGTCCCGACCTTCACCAAGTTGTCGAAATACAATTTGACATGAATCATACGGCGACTGAGTGATCGTGTCTTTTGATGACGTCACAAACTACTTATAACTTTTTCTGCCTGCTCTTTTGTTTAGTGAATGTGGTTAATAGGTATTTCCAGAAGGCTTGTAATATGAACAAGGTAAAAGTCAGAATTAGTTAACTTTGTCCCCCAAAAGGTTTCCTGCATCGGGAGGTAAAAAAAATATCTAATATTTCGTTAACAGCTGTGCCTTTTCGTTAAAAAATCCTTTTTTTTCAATTTTGTATATGAAGGAAGACCTTTGGAGACTGTTTCCTTTATTTACTTAGAAAAATCGTTTATAAGGTTATCGAAAGTCGATTTCATATTTACCTAAAAATAAATAGCTACATATTTTTAGTAAACATCTTTCCTGTAGGGACCATTAAATCATTTTCCTCTTCATTGGTTTGCTAAGAAATGCTTGTAAGGAATTATCATCGTTTCAGAGAATAAAAAATGTTTTCTTGAAGCATATTTCAGCCTTATAAAATGTATCATTTCTCGATTAACTACCATAACAATAAATTATCCTGGTGCATTAATAATCCAGTGTTAGTTCGTTAAAAATTTGTCAATGTTACTTCTGCCACATGCTTATGTTAAAAGTTACCTTTGTGATAGAAAAGCGCATTTGAGACATTTATGCGTGTTAAAAAAATGAAAAATACTACTGGGATTATCACAACAATTCATTTTTCTCTTGAATTGCAACGAAGCATGCATAAAAAAGTATTATTTCTGTCATTGAGTAATTTATTTCGAGATTATGAAATAAATTATTAATTCAATGATAAATAGCAATTTGGGATCAATTTTATTACTAGGTCAATTTTAATAAAGCAAAATCTTGATAGTGATGCTGTTTGGAAAATCTGATTGATAATTATTATTCGACTACATTGTAATTCAAGTGAGGTACATAAATTTTAAAGATATAGAGTTAAAACATTTTCATGAAGTGGTACTAACTGGCAGTCTTACATGGTTTTTATCATTAATGCAAAATAATATAATAAATAATGATGTGTACGTATCATCGAGATATACTAAATATATTGTTTTACATTTACAAAATAAGATCAATGAACTTTATAAGCTAACAACTATAAGATCATTCCTTTAGAGGCAAAAAGATTACCACCTTCATAAAAAATGAATATACCAAAATTTCCTATTATCTCGGTAGAAACCTAATTTCCTATAACGTATATGATAGTGTCAAGTAGAAATCTTGGAATTAACATATAACTTTGTATGGAACCCGCTATGACATCATAATCGATTACCTACATGAACACAAATATTTGGTGCTTCATTTTAAAACTGAGAATGGGTCCGCATTTCTGTATTTGGATAGGACCCAGTCATAAGTCATTGTAAAAATATTTTAAAGAAAAATATAAGAGTTTTATGTGTTTATGTCCACAATTATTTCCAATACTGCAGAAACAATATTTCCATTTTCTCTATAAAAGCGTACAAATTTATTTTTATGGTTAACATCCCGACTAAATATACCATACACTCAAGAGGTGACTTGAAAGGGTCTTGTTTTCAAATCAGTGAAAGCCATAGCATAGGTTGTTCCTACTATAAATGTAATGGAGTCAATTATAATACACAATTTGGCAAAAGAAAGTGTGATTGTTTCAAGGGTTACTGGTCCAAGGAAGTTCATCATTGCCTAAATTAATGAAGAGATGGATATATTAAAAATTTGGTGAAAAAATTAATATTTCAAAGAGGGAAACCATAAGAGTTATTCCATCTGGAAGTATAATCTTAATTTTGTCTTTCAATGATATGATTAATCTATTTTAAAGAACAATCACTATCAGTTTTTTTAAATGATAGTTTGAAAGTTTGATTCTGTCGCACAGAAATTTTGAGCTAAAATTTCTACCGAACAAAATACATACTAGTCTACATTAAATGAATAATTCCATTGTATATTTTGTGTAATTTAGTATTTTCCCTGAGGGAGTTGGAAAATAAAGGCACGAGGAGAAACACATTCTAATATAATGCTTATTAGTGAATATTAGAATATTTTTGAATTTTGGAAATCAGTTTTCGGATGGTCACTTGAATTTTTCGTTACATTTTATCATTTTTAAAAAAAAGCCAAAATGTTCTCTTACCACATAAATACAGAAAATCCCATTTGCCTTTTCACGATATCAGTTTACCACCGCTGGATAAAAAGCCCATCATGAATAGAAATCCGATAAATATTTGATGGTTCTACAATACAAATCGTGTTTGAAAAAGTGTTGCTGCGAATCATTTTTCCACCTTCCCTCTAACTCCCTTCCAAAGAAGGCTTCTACAAAAACATCGTCTTTTTTGTGTCCATCTATGCAAGCTCACAAATTTATATACGTATTATATCTACATTTTCGCTATCACAAAAAACTTTGTTACTGGTGTGGACAGAGGGGAGAAAGTTTGGATCATTTCGGAAACATGAGTGCGGAAAAAATAAATGCAGAGCTGTTCGTAAGAAAAAACTTCAAATTCAGCCGAAGAAATATCAGCGAAGTCTCCTTTTTCCTCGAGATCGCACTTGGAGAGCCAGACGAATGTATAAAAAATATCTAGAGAAGGAGAGAAAAAAGCGATGGGACAGCGGAGAGGGGGCAAACGCTTTATGTACACGCGAAGATAAAAAACGGCATTAAAATTTGTGGAAGCAGGAAACATTCTGGGCCAAGAACCATTGATGTCCGTGCGCATAACCGGAAAGGAATATGTGAGAGCTAAAATTCAGAGAAAGATGGTTCGTAAGGCGGAGAAGAGAAGGCCGAGTGGAAAGAGGGTAGGGAAGGATAGAATCGGGGTTTAGAGGGGACGAAACAGGTCCCAAGGGTTGTAGGCGTAACAAAAGATATTTTGCGAATAAGACCAGATTGTATTATGAGGGTACGAGGGGAGATAGAGAACTTTCTGCGCATGTCTCTCTCCAGAACACAAGGGACAGGAAACTATATTTTTTGGATTAACTGAATTCCACTGAAATGTTAAATATATGGTAAAGTCTTTTTTCGTCTTGTGGTGGCAATGTGAGTGGAAAGCGATCGCATTACATACCGAAAGATGAGCTGTTGTTGTATGACAACGCTCAGCCACACTGAAAACAACGCGGTCGATAAAGTTTCAGCATGTTGGCGAATCGTACCTTACGCCCTGGTTGACATAATTACAAGTTCCAAATAATCCCGATCTTGCTTCGGAGGCCACCATCTGCTTGTACCGAAGAAGCTGTTTCACGGTGGTTGAAGTTCGGTACAATTGAACAACAGAATGGTGATTACAGCTGCTAATATGTTCCTGCTATCCAGATTTTACCTAAGACACACGCAAATGCCATGTATGTCATTAAAAATAATTTCGACATCAATGAGATCTCCTAAAGAAACTGTAATTATTAGTCATTCAGCATGGCTGAGTGTGATTTATGCAAATCCTTTAGCAAATCCTTTAGCTTCTATAGAGAGCCTGATAGATAAAGTACCGCATGAGCCACAGTATTTTTTCGGGAGGTAATAGTAAAAACACAGGGATAATCAAAAAGAACATCCTAGAGGAAGACCTAGGAGCAGATAATACAAATAAGAAGGCACGTGAGAGAAGATAGATACAAAGTCGTGAGAGAATTTGCCTGGATTGGAGAAATTAAATTTTGTAGTCTGCCAAGTTTCGAATTGAAAGATAGATCATTGGAATAACTTATACTAACAATAATTACGAAGAAGATGCATATGATTGCAGTCACAGTTGACTGTACAAGAATTGAAATTGGGTATGGCATAAGTTTTTTTAAAAGTGGGGTGGTCTTTTACGAAAATCGTTATCTCATAAGTTCGAAAGTACAAGTTCATAAGTACGAAAATCGTTATCTTAGAAGTTAACTCATAGTCACTTATTTAAGTACTTTTTATTGCGTAAGTAACAAAACGTCTAGAATTTTTATCATTCTGTAATGATAATCGTAAAACTGATAAAATAACAGGAGTAAAATTATTGATAAAATGTCATCATTAAATGCATCAAATTTTGTGAAACATCTTTAAATATTTCTTAATCTAATGAGCTATCATGAAAAGGCATTGTTCAGTAATAAAAATATTTCTTTCAATATGCGTAGTACCGCCAATGCTTTTCCATGAAATATATTTCCCAAAAGCAATCCGAAAACATAACTCATATGCTGCTTGACAAAATAACGTTACACATTATATAAATCATTACAATGTAAAATATTATGGTCTTATTTTCAGTCCATAAATTAATGGGTTCTAAGCCAACTTATAACGCGGAGCTGTCAAAAATATCTATAATTTAGGTGTTGCGAATATAATTAGCAACAAATGATGTAAGAGAATAGATACTGTTGAAATATAAGGACGAAATGGAACTAAGTGCAATGGATGCATAAAGCTTTAGTATTCAGTCCGACACCACATTATTTCAAAACTTTAGGCAACTAATAAATTTAACCTAAAACCATGTATATTTTTCAAGTTAACAGAAGAAAAAGAGATTGCGATAGTAATTTCTGCACCGAACACAAAAGTTGAACGATGCATCCTCAAGCTGTCGACTGGCAAGCCTCATACCTTGCAACCCATACAGATGCACATAAGAAATGAGCATCGAAATAAATCAACTTCGTTCACAAAAATATTTTAATGCATAAAATAAAATCTTGGAGCCCCTTCTGAAGAGCGTTAAGTCTCTCCAAAAAAACGTCGGTGCCAAACGAATAAAAATTCACCAAGGGGAAACGAGGGGCGGGGGGAAGGTTGGGAAGTATGGAGAGAGGGGAAGCCGGATGGTTTTGGAGAACACCCTTCACTGTCTCCCACTCTTGACGCCGGTCCAGGAGGAAAGATCGAATGGGAGCGGGGCAGAAAGGGAGGTGGGAAACCTCAATCCAAAAACATTTCCCTTCCCCAAACAGGAGACATAGACACACACGAAAATTCTCCACCGTACTCCCCAAACCAGACCAACTCACCATTCCCCTAATCATCCCTCCGGAAAATAAAACCTCCACCGTGATGTTCCTCGTGCCCCTTCCCACCCACCCCATAACACTTTCCTCCCTTTTCTTTCGCGACTCCCCATCCCAAACCTCCCCCAGGAGTATGATATTATGCATGGAACGGGTGCAGAGTTACGACGGACGGGCGGCTGCGCAAGGGGAAAATCCCGCAAAAAAGTGAGAGGGAGTGTGGGAGAGAGAGAGTAAAACAAAAATGGAAAAGAGAGGGGTCTGGTGACCACCCTGCGGTTAGGATATAGTAGAGAGAGCAGTGGGAAAGGGAGGGTCGTGAAAGCAACACCGAGCCTAAGAGAGGGAAGGGCAGAGGGAGGAGATATTAAATGGGACAGCGGAGGGAAAGTAATGGAAATCGAGGCGATTGTGCGAGGAAGAAAGAGAGGAGGGAGGGGTAGGTTGGAGGAGTTGGGGAGAGGCGGTGCGAGGGAGATAAAGAGAGAGGTAAGTAATGGGTCCAGTTGGGATGAATGAAAAACAGTTGAGAATGTGGGTAAACGAATAGGACAGGAATGGATATTCCCTGTTCTAGAAAACCGTAAAAATCCGGAAGCATGGGCCCGGATCTCACCCGTCCATCCTTTAGCGCTCATGCATCCTCTCCTTCCCTCGCCTGCAACCACTCCCCCCATCAGGAAGGAAGGAAAGAGGAAGGAGAAGGGTTTGGGCAACACATCGGCTCGCCATCTCCCTTATCTCTCTCCCCTTCGTCCCGTTATCGTCCCCTAGCATCTCGTCTCCACTCTTCTGTGTGCACCTTTCTCCCTCACGGCCGTATAGCTCCAGGTCTCTGTCTCTCTGTTTACGAACACCCTCTGCCCCTTCATGACTTTCGCATCTTTTTTTTCCTACCACCTCGATTTTTATCATTTCCCTCCCTCTCCAATCTCCCAGACTCCCTCCCTCCGCCTGTCGCCTCGCTTTCCGTTGGAGTCCGCGAGTGTAAAAGAGGGGTACAAACTTTTTCTTGCAATCGAAAACCACTAGAACCTATTCGGTACAGCCGGTCTGGTTATCCTCCCGGAAACCGTGCTCTTCGCCGAAAAATAGCTACCCCTTGAATCTCTGGGATCCTTTCACGAGCATATATTAGAGAATATAGTAGCTCTGGTCACACAGACAATTTGGCAGCGACATTTTTCAAACAGCGGGAATGATAGGGCTTCTCCCGATAAAGTATGGCATCTCCTGATCCCCAATACATTTGTTTCGAAATGGAAACATTCGTTTTCAGGCAAAGATGCTTGTGCTGGCAGTTGCTTAAAGCGCATGAAAGAGAAGTTTTAAAGGTATATCTTTGTCTCCGGAGATGGAAATTGCAATGGCTAGGAAGATTTTTAACAACCCATATATACTGTGTGCTGTAAAAGTCTCCAACATAGAACTTGTGTGTTTTAAAAGTGCGATGTAGTTCATTTGTCCATTATTTGTTAATAACAGTCTAATTGATTATATTAGTATGTAACTCGGCCTAATGTCTAATTAATATTAGATTTTCTCTTAACACAGTGGATTTATAACCCTAGTTCCGAGAATATTTCAGACGCTTTATATTTTTCCACCTGTTTCGGTCGGCCAGAACAGATGGATGCGAGAGGCACAAGTCTAGCTGCGAATAATACGCCAAGCTCCTCAAAGACAGCATCGTGTCTATTCGATGCAAGTGGGCCATCGGGTTACGCTTCAAGCTAGTCACATAGCGATCTCCCCACTTGATGGGATTACCTCAAATAAATTCAACTTGGACGACACACAGAGATATTTAAATAAAATAAAATGTTAAAATTAACCTTGAAGCGTTAGCATGTATCGGGGAAAAAAAGCAAGGCGTATATCATTAAAGCACCGTTTGGCGTACGCAGTCATCTGGCAGAATCTGAATAAAAGAAAGCCTTTACCTTCAATGTTCAAATTTACAAAATCATCAATCTAATTTTAAGGCTAATTTAAGGAAAGATACATGTCAGTTGAGATTGAGACAATGCATTTAAAGGCCAATTTTGTCTTACAATGCACTTGGTAATTAACACTATTCCCATTTCGGTAATTTCCATCTCTCATTTTCATATCGTCTTAGAGTGAAACCAAAGCGTGTTGCAGCGGCGACCGTATGACTCCGACCCGTTCATGAAGGAATCCGGTTGAAAGCTACCCAATACCTGTCAGTTTTATTTTTCTTCCTATCAAATACTCCACGGAAAAAAATAATTTGACTAAATATCCTTTAATCTTTTCCTAGGTATAGCCTCTTCCTCACTCTTATCTCTCCAGTTCATTTCTTATGCCTCGATCCCCGTAAATATTCCGAAGATAGAGCGTTTATCGATCCCTACTCATCTCATGCAATCCCCAACCCTTCCTCAGGCACCTTTTCCCTTTTTCCATCAGGCATGCTATCATCCTTATCTCACTTAGGTCAGGCTCCGTGGACAGACTGATTCAGCGACCCTAGCATATAGTCATTCTCCATTCCAACCATTTCTTATCCAACTGAGCCAATTTCTTAGGGTAAAGTGCAAAAAGTATGATCACTGAGGAAGTGTAGATACCGAACTGATACTATTGGATTCTCTGTTGGCATTTTTAGAGTTCCAACTGAAAAAAGTAGAGTTCCAAAAATCAAAAGCTCGCCAACAGTCATATGAATTTATTTCCCGAAGATATTTATTTTTCATAATGATCACCACATATTTAAAAGTTCCCTGCTACATATACAACTCGCACAACTGTCATAAGTACAACTGCGACAAATAAAACAAATTCATTCCCTGATGAGAAAATAGATACAAATAGTGTATACCAATTGTAAAATAATGATTTGCAGATCTCTTTTCATATACCTATGCAGCATTAATAGAAATCCCATTCATTCGGGTGAGCAATTGACCACCTTTAGCCAGCCATAAACATGTTTGTTTTAACCTTTAAAATTGCACAGATTTTAATTTCCACTTATTTTCATTACATTAACTAAATAAGTCTCAACCATTCTTGCTGATCTCAAGTACTGTAGTAATTACCATCCGGAAAAAAAACTTACTTTCATAATTGCATTTATGAAATTAAAGAACTAACATTTTTTTTAATTTAAATTTTAATTATGTTTATTTAAAGGTATAATGCCACCATACGATCACGCATAAATATGGCCAGTTGGTCTCATGACCTGATCAGAATACCACTCGATCAGTACATCTCTGGTGTGAAAACGTCCTCTAAAAAATCACTATTGAGTTTTCACATGAGTTTTCTTTAACGATTCTTATTTTTTATTGCAAGCGAATGGATAATATCAACGAAATAATATATCCTATTATCTTAAACGCTACTGGGAATCTAAAACAGTTAATTAAATTATTATGCTATGATGGGTGAAAGTTGATTATATATATATATATATATATATACATATAATTATTATTGATGATAATCTACAGGTGAGGTAGGTTTCTGATGGACACACTCCTTAAGTAAACCTTTCTTCGTTTCTGCATGCTTTCTGCTTCCCTTCATTCCAACTAACATACCTAATCTTTTCCTCCCACTCCTTCGCTTACCCAACATTCTAACCTCTATCACATTCTTCAGCAATCCATTTCCACTCATCACGCCCTGAATAGAACTTTCCTGCCTTCTACTATTCCTAAAACTTCCTCGTTCGTTTTCTTTTTCACCTTTTCCATCCTTCTCCAAACCCACATCCCAAAAGCCTCGAACCAACGTTTTTCATCATGCCTCAACGACCAAGTTTCCGAGGCATGCGAAACTACACTCCATATGAACTTCTTTACTAGTCATTTCTTTAAATCCTTGCCTAAGGTCCTTGGCATCATTTCTCTGCTCCTCGTAAAACCTTCCTTACTTAATGCGATTCTTCTTTTAATATCCCTACCACATTGTCCACCTTCATCCAAAATAATGACTTAATAGTTGAAACGTTCTACCTGCTCAAGTTTATGCCCAACCACTTTAATATTTACCTTTGGTTTCCTCTGTATCGAGAGCATAATTATATGTATGTTTATTAGTGTAGGTATATCTGCGTGCATATAATATGTATGTATGGTACACACACACACACACACACATATATATATATATATATATATATATATA
>LYUA01000256.1:299033-314330 GCA_002093875.1 Calopteryx splendens | reverse complement strand
CCCCCCGCCCCGAAAAGTCGCTCACGAGGCCACCATTCTGCAAACTCCGTTCCTTCCCTTTTTACCCTGAAACCCACGCACTTCGCACACGCCCAAACGACCTCGGTGGTTTTACCTTAACCGATTCCATTTTCTTACATCTTCTGTGCGGAACCAACTTTTTTCCTTTCCTCCACGCGGGAGCTACTTATCTCCTCCAACCCCGCTCTACACACAGGCTTCGTTCCTTGAATGCCTACCAAGTTTTCTTAACGGTCAAGGCTCCGTATTTTTTCCTCGAGCAGCACGCACAGCGGATCCCTCCCCATGGTCCCTCACCGCGTAAAATGCCATATCCCTCTCCACCGTCAACGAGCATGCACAGTGTGGGAGCGTATGTGTATTTATACATACACCAACACGGAACGTGTACACAGTTGATCATTCCACCCTGTTCTCCCAAAGTGCCTATCCTCTCGGGTCTCTCGAGGGTGTAGTAGCAAAAAGGAGGAAAGGCTAGGGTAACTCTAAGCTTTAAGGGGGGAATATATCCGTATATAAGTTGGATCCGGCAGGAAGCTAGGTGTTACCAGGAAAGCAGTGAGTGGGAAAGTAGATGGGTAAGATGAAGGAAGGCTTCAACTACGAGTTCTGTACAATGAAAAGTTGATCATTCATTCTTTATTCGCATATTATGCTGCGCAAATTATAATTTTATATTATTAGATTATTGTGTAAAGCATGTTTGGTGCAAGTTTCAACGATTTACCTCCAGTATTGATTCATCGGCAGGACATTCAAGTTGCAGCATCAAGTTCGCCTTCGGCAACGACTGAGGTAACACGAACGAGCAATTACGCTACATTGAAATTTTTCTTTTGTCTTAAAAAAATAGTCAGCATTGGGTCTATAAGATGCTGCAAAAGGATTATGGAGAGTATTTCCTTCCCAATGGCACAGCTAAAAGATGGTTTAAATGGTGGAAAATATTAATTTAAAATGGTGGACCCGGAGTTCCAGTCACTGCTCTTACGGATGTAGAAATTATAATTATTGGTTATGTTACTCTACCGGTCCTACCGTAGGTTTTTAATGGACATACCCCAATTTCTAAACTTAATATTTCGGTATTTTTGATATAATATGTGGTCGATGAAGAACTTGCCTTTATCGAAAAGTTAATCACTCCACATTTCTTAACTTAAATTCCAATTGCCAATTGTCGCACCAGTCCTGTATTGAATGCATGATACCGCTATTTCTACTATATCTTTGGGACCACGAATATCTCTTTAAAAATGACTACCCTTTCAGCAAATAGACGAATTTTACAATTGATGCCGTTGATGCAAAGAATGAGCTAAAGAGGACCGGTGACGCTTCTTTGGGGAGCACCTAATGTGTCTCCTTAATCTGGTATTTAATCTATTTCATAGGCTCTTAACTTCGTGATTAATTTGTTATAAGATACTTAATCTAATCCTTTCTTACCGTCAAGAAAATTTGCATCTACTGGAACATTATTTTCTCCTTATCTCAAAATCTCATGTGCAAAATGTCCAAGATGTGCATCGCATCACCTACCATTGCGGAGACTGCTGTTTTTTTCATCATCAAGTCCTGGAAATCGAGTTGGTTTAATGTCGAACTTACAATTATATGTTTCAATATCGTACGTGAATTACCTATGATTGAGATAGGTCTGAATTACTCGGGTAGGAGGAATAAAATCTGAGGTTTAGCGATAAGGAATGACCTTCAAGATAATTTAATATGTAATAAAATAGAAAAAGTCTGTATAAAATTTCTATGCCATGTAGAAGAAGGGGTTAATTAAAGGAGTGAAAAATGAAAAAATAATATTGCTTTGATCAAGAGTAACAAACAAAATATGTGATTTGGCTTCTTTCTTTCTGCCAGTCCTACAGACTCAATAGTGAGCATGCATTACAAAAATTCCTGCGGGTGCACCTAAGATATCAAGGAGAGTACGTCACGTTTGGAATCAATTTAATGAAAATGTAGTTATAATAGTCATGATTTCTGGATTTAAAATGCATGCTTAATTTTTCACTCGTTCGTGCATATTTATCACACACGCATATCTCATGCCTAAAGTTAATAAAAAATTATTCAGATACATAATGAGTCCGAAAAACAGGTGGTGTAAGCTTAGTATGTTGAGCCTTTGGCTACCTCCGTGAGAATCCGGGGTCTACTTCGGTTGACGCCAATGAACCTCTTCTTCGCATGATCTGGGTTATTTTTGCTGTGGTTGGGTGAAAGGTGTCCGTGCTATGTTCTGATAATGAATTCAATTCTAAACTGCTCACCAATATAATCCCGAATGTCCCTATGTATTTCAGTCTAGAAGACTAGGGGAGGAGAAGCAATTCTCCACTTATGTGCCTCATGTAAGTTCCACTTTCTTCGGCGTAAAAGTGAATAATAGTCTATAATTTCTTTTTTTGAGACCGGGAGTTTTCCTCTAGCGTTAAAAGTCCCAATCCGTTGTCTAAAAACATATCGAACTCATGACAAGACGGTTCGGTCCGTTAAGGTAGTGATGGTACCTTAACATACCCAATCCTCTCCCGTAGTCTGGACGTTTAAGACGTTCTGTGTGAAGGAAAGCTTTCGAGAAAAAATAATCCAAATTAACTGCTGACCATTAGTATCAAAATCCTGAAGAATCAGTTTTAATTTATATATTAAAAGAGAGAAAAAGTGTAAAAGAAAAGATAAGTAAAAGAAAAATATTATAATAAAAGAAAGCGATCAGTAAAACTAAACGCGTTACAAGGAATTAATGTTGGCACACATGAGGAAAAATAAAAAAAACAACAAGTAGAGTGAATTGTTTAGCGCTGAGTAAAATAACTCTGTAGAAAAAACATACATTTATGAAGAAAGTCATACCTAGTCGTAGCACGCGCGAAAAGATACGAGAAAACTATATGATTACATAATATGCCAAGGCTCCACACGAGGAATGTGAGAGCGGAAGAAATCAGAATATGTGAGAATCGATTCATTGGAAAGATGAATGGGGTCTTGGCGGGGGTTATAAAAGCTGGCTTTTTTGAAAGCAAGGTAGATTTTAAGGTCAGACTATACTCTGAGTGGTCTAGCGTGGTGAATGAATCATATTTCCCTTCTCACCTTGGTAATAAATTCCTTCCACCAGATGAAAATATCCATCTTCCATGCACGCTATACTATTCATATTTATCATTTTTTTCTCAGAGTTATCAGGCATTAAAGTAAATATTAGGTAGCTTATACATCTAATAATTCGTACATTGAAAATATGTGTAATGTGTATGACGATCTGGTTTAAAACTATACTTACTTCCTATTTTACCTACTTTCTACTACAAAATATCACTCATATTTGAGTTATAAATGCCTGTCAATTATTTATTACGAATACATCTACAGGAATGCAGACGATTTAAATTTTTCTTTAAATAAATGTAACCTCACCCTAAACATTCTAAATGGGAAATCATGTCGCTATAAAAGTAAAAATAACGAAAATCGATGCCCGTTTTTAATTGAACAAGCGTGAAAACATAACAAATACCAATATTTGGTAGCTTAAAAGCTGCAGATTGCTGGAAAACGACTTTTAAGCTGGTAAAAATACCAGCATAAATCTCCCGAAGTTACAAAATGTTACTCTTTCTACTTTAATCTTTTCGATTTCTTCCTCAATAATTTCGTTTTGGTGACACGAGGCCGATAGCTTTCAAATTTTTATCCCAAAATACTTACAAATAGATTTGTTTTTAAATAAGCCCATGTTTCCCTAGAAAATTGCTAAAACGACCAAGATTCATGCAACCCTGCTAGGCTTGTCTGTAGGCCGTTTTGCTGAGCAGGTATGCTCAGCCCACTACCGTGCCAAAAGTGGGTTTATAAAGGCAGTGGTGGTCGAGGTTGTGGCGAGTGAATGAGGTTCTTGGGTCCACGGGGAAGGTACGAATTGCTAACTGCGGAGGTATTTATCAAGGGATTTAGGAGGGAAGAAAAGGGGTGGGGGTAGCTGTTGAAAGATAAAACCCTCGTTGTGGGTAGCTCGAGATTAAGAAGGTCAACAACGAATATGGAGTGGCCTAGGCTTTTTGGAAGTTATCTTTGAAGTTATCAAATATTGGTACATTCCCATTATCGCCGTTAATAATGGCTTCACGTAAGTTTTATGGCGTCACGCTGTCAAAATACTTGGAATTATTGTAATTCAAATGTGATATCTTTTGTATTCTTAGCATTAAAATATATAATGAACTTAATTGTTATTTTAAATCAAATCTTTTCGCTTTCACGAGAAATTATGTGATGTACGTAAAAATGGTCTCTTCTAAAAACGGCTATTTAATTCACGGAATCAATATGTAAAGACTATAAAAAGAAATACTGCTCAACTGCAATGCTCCAAGTGAAGATTTGAAGTCATTCAAGTATTCTTAAAAATACATTTTTCGTCATATAATTTTTTCTCCGAATCTCTAATTTAATTCTTTAGAGTCTCCGTTTTCTGTAGAGAAATGACAAGCAGATTTCGCTAAAAAAAGTCACAGCTGTATATTGTAAGAATGCATTCTCTCGTGTCACCTAAAGACACAAGTCAGATAGCAACACGAAAAAGAGAGCGTAACGTTAAAACCATTGAAATTCCTCTGAAGGTCGGAATATTCTGTTTTTATGGAACGAGTAGAATCTCTGCCTCGATCTACCCATTATCTATTCTTCCACGCACATACGTTTCCGCATGTACATATCTCGCTCACATGATCGCCGTAGTATCTCCGAGAGGAGAAAGGGTAGGAAAAAAGGTCACTTAGCATTAGTTGCAGAATTTAAACGCCTGGATAAAAGAGTCGGGATTTTGGTCATTAATGGGATTTCATGTGACGGGAAAATTTCAACGTTTCTCTCCTTTTATATTAAGCTTTCAGATTAGAGAGAGAAAGGGAGCCGTGCACGGAGAGGGAAAGAGAAAAATAGAAGGAATTTGTCCATTACAAAATCCGCAAAGCATCGAGAGAGAAGAGAGAATCACAACTCCCTCTCTCTCTCTCCGAAAATACCTCTTATCTCTTCTCACTTAAAAAGCCTTTCTCCCCTTCCTTTATCTCAGCAACCCGAAAAATCTCTCTCACCCGTTTTATTACATCATTCTACATTACAAGAATGAAATGGGCGAGAGGAGGATTTGCTTTCGTTCCGTCCATATCATTTCCTTTTTCGCTCTTTATTTTATTATTATCACTCCAGTCGTCCCTCTCGGAGTTTTCTGAAGTCTCTCTTTCTCCCTCCCATCCTTCCCCCTTTCTTTCGTTCCCTCCCTCCCACCCCTAACGCCTCCCTCCTCTATCTGGAGCTCCTTTGCCTCGCTCGGTCGGAGGTATCGCATAACTCGCGCCTCAAGGGTTTTCTCCTCCTTTTAAGAGTGTAGATAGTCGTCTTTTAGGGAGTCGCTTAAATTAGAGGTGGATTTATTGTGTGGAGTCGGTTAAAATGGGGAGGATTTCCAGGAAGTGAAAGAGAACGGGGTCTTGGAGCATGCATGCAAGTTCCCGCGAATGTGTGTGGGCGTGGTTCTAAACTCTTTGGAAGTGGAGACGGAGGCGAGAAAAGGAAGGAGTCGGAGCCGGGAAGTGGGAAGGGGCAGAGGAGGGCAAGGGTGTCCTCCCGATATGAGTTGGTAGAATATAAGGAGTTGCCTTTTATCGGAGATGAGTAGAAGTCAATTAATGCGATTTGATGGGGAAGTGGAGAGTGGGAAGTTATCCATGCGGAAACCTTAGAAAAATAAAACTATTGAAAACGCTGTAATTTTGTGAATTATAACCAAAAAATACAGTAGTTCGTAGCAGTAGACTATTGAGCTTTTAGTGGTTTTGAATATGTAATTACTGATTATTGTAAAGTCGGCTAGCTGGCAGTAGTTGTTTAAAGTGTATTAAATGTCATGTATTGAATTGTATTGTATTGTTTAAGTGATTAATGTCATCCAAATGAAACCAGAAAGAGATTCCTCTAGTACCTATATAGGAAAAATAGTTAACTACATAGGGTAAATGGTCCATGATTTAACTACTGGCGATTAACTCCAACTACATATGTGACTACAGCCGTCAATATTGAACTCTTATTGGTTATACACCTAGCTGATTATACAAGACAATACTCTCCATCACGAGGTGAGGGAGGTATTCAGTTACCCTGGTACGGAATCACGGAATGCACCACTAAACTGAATAATTCACTGACACCCTGCCGTCCCTTGAAGAGAGCTGTTACCTAAGATTCAGCATAGTTAAAGTCAAAATAATGCATTTCATATGGATGAAGGAGTTTATTACTGTTTCTCTCATTGTCTTTAACAATAGATTTTGCATTTGTTGAATGTACTTTTCCAACTCTTCCTCGTCTAACAGGCAACACACAAGTGTCTCAAAACGGCACACACGCAACGACACTCACGAAAGACCCAATCGTGTTTTTATCACCATTCCACGAGAAATTTTCCTTGCAAAAACATGAAGAGGTTGAAGTCCTTGTGGAGCAAAGTGACGTCAATTACGAGGAAAGGCGATAAAATGATCAAAAATAATATTTACGCCATTGATGAAAGGCAGAAAATTCACTGAAAGATATTTGTATCAGAACAATGGACATGGAAGGTAGAAACCAGGTTCGATCTGGGCTATTAACCGGATGGCCCGGGTTGAATTTGCTTTGACTCCTCTGAGAACCTTTAGTTACACTCAAACTGTATTAGTTTTTGGTCACTATATCTTCCTGGAAACTCTCAGGCGCCACCGGGGAAGGAGAAGCCACTCTATTCTGACGTGAGGCTTTCATACGCCGTTGAGATTAGTATAAAGTGAGGGTTAAACCCTATGGTTTATTACTGCAAGTGATTGTATTTTAATGATAATTGTAAAATGAGCTATTGAGAAGGAAATTTAACAACATTCTGTTGGTAAATTAGAATATTTTTTCCACATTAAACTCCTTGTCTAATGTCTTAGCTTCAAATGCATCATCAGATACTATGCTAGACCAAACTCAGCTCAGTCCACTACAGAGGGAGGTAAATTATTTTACACCTTTACTACTAAATAAATTAGTTATTTAAGGACTAAAGTCCTCCTTTCATTGTTGTCATTCTAATAATTCATGTGTTAGGTAAACGCGTACTCTTATTTTGTAAATGGTCAAATATATTTGTGTTATCCTAACTCTCTCCGATCAGTGAAGCCCAAAGGATGTGGAATGTTTTTCCCAGGGTAGTATTTTATAACATGATATCAGGATGCGTAGCTTGAATTCAAGCGGGTTTCGTGAAAAAAATGTGGGAGGGAGGATTGGTTCAAAGGCGATGATAAAATTCCATTTTCCCGTTATGAGTCGCTTCTGCCTCTTTTTATTTCCTTTATTTTTATTTCCCATTACTTAAAACGGATTCAGCAGTTTTTTTTGCCTAGGCCAGTTTCAACCTAATGTTTTAACCATTTATTACGATGAACCGTCCAATGATAAGTTTAGAAGAGCCAATTACGGGTACGTCACTTTCGTAATTCACGGTGACAGACTCATCCGGGCCAAAAATTGACCATACTACTGTACATACAACCAAAACTCTAAGTGGAACGAAGTAAGAATCTAATGCTAAATCATTTGATTACTGGGGAAAAATATTTTTGGCAATAATTCGCCAAATGTACGTAATTATATACGGTGCTAGTCACTGGAAATATTATTCTTCACTAGTTTTAATTATTTTTATTACTTAATGCTACAAATTTTACCGTAAGTTTGATTGATGTGTTCATTAAATTAACAAAATATAATATCCTACGTAAAAGGTAGGTAATGCTTCCCAGAAATCTAATAATTTTGATTTTAATTTTTACCCAGGGTCGAATATTCACTTTTAATCAAGTTGATGCAAGCAACTTTATTTAAAATTTGACACTTACCTAACTAATTAAATGATCACTTTTGCAAATATCGATTTAAAAACCATAAGAATTATAGAATTGTTTAGTTCCCTAATGATATTCTTAAATTGAAAAAGAGTCATCTTTCGGAGGATATTAAAATGTTTATTAAAGTAAACTCTATTGAATAATCTTGCATGGGTAGAATTTTATGATTTCCCATAACTCCTATAGCTAGCAACGCAATATATGAATTACTACAGGTAGCACGGATAAGATGATCCTAGTCCTATTTCATTTCAATCTCTGGTCATCTGCATATGATCTCTCACCCGCAATTGTATCAGTGATTTCCAGTGGGAATTAGCCTTGTGAACAATGCGCGAGATTGAGTTATCTAGCCATTCTGGCTGATGCATTGAGGTCAAAGGTTTGAATATCGCCTGGGATGGAAAGTGCGTTACTTTTTTTTGGTTCCTTTCTGTTTATGGAATTAAGATAAGAGATTATAAGAGATAAGAGACGATAAGAAATGACCAGATCAGTTGGACCACCTCGGGGCAAAAGAAACATGAATTTAAAATATTTTGTTTGCAACTGGCATTGAAAAGTATTTGTTAATAGTCATGAGTCATTTGGGAAATCATCATAAGGGTTTGAAAAATTATATTGGCCTCAAAATCAGTATCTTCTGGGGAAGGATTGGGCAAAGGATAATGAAAACGAAATGGTCTAGGAGGTTGATAGAAGTATGTGTTAAATATGAAGGGGGAATTAACGTAAGATGAGAGAGATCTGAAGACAAGCATGTTCATTTTGTAGATATTGACGGAATAATTACTCATGGATATATCAGGCGAACAAAATTTCTCCTCTCAGCAACGTTTTAGTTTTCAAGAGATTGTAGGTTGTATAAGAATAAAATTTTCAAAACTATGTTAAGTCTGAAGAAATTAGGTGGTAAAAGAGGCTTGACATATTTAAAAAATTATGTTTTTAATTCATTTTAATTTATTTAAAAATATGTTTAAATATTGTGTTTAACTAACTCAAACATCGTATACTTAGCTACCTAATTAAATCACAATTATAAAGGATTCTTAACTCTGAAAAATTGAGTTTTCTAACGAATTATGAAAAAAGAAAAGAGTATTTTCAGTATGACATGAAAATGAATGTAAAATCACAACACAATATCAAGCAAATCTTTAAATAGAACAATTACCTGAATTTTCAACAGGATTGAGTAATTTAAAATAAATGAAACACTAACTTTATCAAAATCGGAGATACGTAATTTAGAAAGTTTATACCCCCTCCGTAGGATGTACGACAGTAAAATTTCCAATTCATATAATAATGTTTGTAATACCAGAGGTCTTTCCAATTAATGACTTCAAAACATCTGAAAAGTCTATTGACGTAGGGAAGAGGGTAGAATGGAGAGAGAAAAAAAAGTGCTACATGAGAAATAGACGATACCACGAGATGAAGTGTCTCGACTTGTTGGGAAAGAAGAGAAAACTTGGTGGGCGCCATTTTTGATAGAGATTCCGAGAACCAGCGCTTATAAGTTTTCCACCTCCGAAGAGTCATTTTTTTCTTCAGTCTGGTTCGTTCCACTCAGGAAAATGGCCTCCCGGGGCTGGGTCAGTTTGAGACTTGGGAGTTCCAGTTCGATGGATCAAGGTTTGAACACAGGGTCTAACTCGGTTTAATCCTCCTCAAGTGGAGCGCAGTTTTAAGATGTAAACTCCCACCTTGATACCGAATACTTCCGTAAATAATACCCAAATGGATGACTGCTTACAATGCTGTTCTGGTCTTACACCTGAAACTAATTCAGTATTTTAAGTAATCCTGCTAATTTATTTTCGTAAAATTATATCAGACCCACCGTTTCTTGAATATTGAAAGATATTTATATTGCAAGATCCGAGTTCATGTTTATGAAATAAATTGCGGTTTCTCTAAAAAATAGCTCCTTGAATTTGAAAAGTAATTTTCATTTAAATATTAAGACGTAAATAACAATTTCCTTAAATGCTTTCTTTGTATCATTAGTTCGTGGTTTAATATGGCGTAATGCTGTTATTTCACAATTTAAAATCTTGCTTTTAAAAATTATTTTCCATAATCTTTAATGCAAAATAGCAACAAATAGTGGCAATTGTATTCCTTTAAAACCATGAAACCAATGAAATTTAAATGCCTTTACATTAGTTATTTTTCGAGAAGCGTCTATTATTGGAGTGCAGCGCGCAACATGCGTTGTGAATTCAAATAGAAAATCCCCGAATTTTATCTAAAATAAGTACCGATAGAATAAATTTCTTTTGCACTCCGGTTCTGCTCGTCTCATAGAACTACTCTTGTTTACTCATTAAATTAAAAAAAAAATGAATAGAGAACTAATGGGTTAGGATATGTAGACAATATGATTGGGAAAAAATTTATATAACACATACAAATAGCAGGGGTTACACATACGCTATCTAAGTATTGTTCCATTTGTTGTCAACTTCAGCATTCACCGAAGAAATACAAGCACTAAAAGTGTTAAATGGGTATTAAGCTGACAAGGAAACAGAAAAGTGAGATTTATTTTGAGTTTTGCAATGGTAGTTAAACACAGAATATTTTGTTCTCCACATGCTAGTGAAATTGGATTCTTTCGAAGATCATTCGATTTCTGCATCAAGGTCGAGTTGAAGAAAAATGAGTCAAATTTTTTAATCGAAATTATTTTCAACTTACCGGTGTGATTATATTCAGAAGAAATTCCTTGCAGTCAAAAATTTTATGCATAGGCTAAATTTTTTAAGTAAGGCTGAAGTAAACCTGTTTTTAATGTGTTAGTACCATTTTAAAAAACACATCATACTGTGATATGTGTAATTAAATGATTAGAAAAAGAGATTGTATAATGAATGGACGAGTTTTAAGAGCTATTTTCTTTCATCTTTTGGTTTATATTATTTTAAACCCATTTCGAACATTTTAGTAACATGCCATGAGGATAAATCATTCCTGAATGGGATCATCCTTTTACTGGCTCTGTGATGGGTAGCAGGGCACTATTTATGTAATGATGGGCTTTCCCAAAAATATACGCCGTCTTAGTACGGTCATAGTATCAAAACTACGGTTCAACATCTTATTTTAAAGAGATGAAAATGTATGCTTACCACTTGATATCACGTTCACACCGCTATTATTACTGATCCCTCCATAAATGTAATTCCCGGTTCTCATGTGCTAAAACAGGTCTTTCTTAAGTAGTGATTGGTATTTCCTGGGATTCCACGTCTAAAAAAGGTGCACATAAAAATATATAATCTCATAAGAAATCCAACAATCGATCAGAAATAATTCACATGCATAATGATAATTTAAATATTAGGCATTATTTAATTGGAAAGTTTTGAGCTATCATTCACGTGGTACAATATATCTGAATCTTAAAAATAATGATGTTCATAGATTTAAGGTTTTGTGACCATATGTAACTAACTACAAGACACAAAATGCGTTTTTAAAAGTTTATGCTTTAAAGCCGCATAGAAAAGTTTGTCATTGAAAATAATGAAAATGCTATTTTTGAAGTTTAGACATTCTTAATTTTAAAATCTCTTTTGTATTCATACTTCAGATTAATTATTCGAGTAAATTTTATATAACCTGGCCAATTTATGTACTATAATTTCCCTTGTTCTATAAATTTCTTCCTTTTTTGAAAGGTAAACACATAATTTCAGCTTTAAATAGATTATTAAGTTCATCAGATTAATTTGACTCCACTTATCGCAACTTTATTGACAAGATCATAGATACCTTATCGGTATGATTAATTCAACAGCCCACATTTTCAAAGGAAGCTATGTGTATATTATACTTGGAAATAACTATTCATAAAAGAAAACATAGAATGGTCAATCGTATTACTGAATGTTGGGAAAGACTTTTCCAACCATTCTAACGATACCTGCTTTTTATGTGAATAATCTGATTAAAATCAATTTCATGAAGAAAAAAGATTTAACATTCAATAACATAACGTTATGATAACAGAAAAAGTTAATTAAAATAGGATAAAATATCCAAAATTACTTAGCGCTATCCACTGAGATAACTTGGTCAGGAATTTGTGTGCAATTATTCAGGGTTTGTGCTTAAGAAGGCAAACACATCGTCTCAAAAATCGTTGAATGAGACTGAGGTAAACTCTTAAACAAAGGAGGGTTCGATTGATTATGGGATTTTCTCTCGCCTATGCCCATACCCTCCTCTTTCATTTCACCTCCCACTTCCTCCCGTCCCTTTTTCTCACCACCCCTAAAAAGAAAGGAAAAAAATAACGAATCCCCCTCATTCCCCATTTTCTCGACGACGCCCCCCCCCCTGCCTTTCGGGCATATGTTTTTGGCTTGCTATTCAAAGCGAGCTGTGGGGATTTATGTTTCTCCAAACCCATCATTTTGACCCATGTTCTCCTCCAGGCAAAAGCGATCCCTGCAAAGTCCCGTCCTATCCTCTCCTTCCAACTCTTTCTAAGAATTCTCTCCTTTTCTTCTCCGCACTCTCTTTCCTCCCTCTCTCTTACACTCTCTTTCCCAATGTCTTCTTCTCATAATTCCGTGGTTTCCTTGCTTTCACTCCAACCTTTGTCTACCTCCTCTTCCCTTACTCCTTGACGTCATTTTTTCATCGGCCTTCTCTAAGTAAATATTTTTAATTTCGTCCTCTGCATGCCCGCAACATCTCATCGTTTTTTTTCCTTTTTCCTCCTCCTAATCACATCCTGATTCTCTATCTACCCATCCCACTGGTAATTATCAGATTCCTTACTAAGGATTTTCTCCTCCTCTTACATTCACCATTTTATGCATTATCTTGTCCTCTCTCCCTCGAACTTTCATTATATATCTTATATTGCATTACCCTTTGCGAAAAATGAGGTGAGCGCCGGTGAATTTGACCGGGGAAATAGAATCTCCATGTAATGCATTTTAAGGAGAGATGAGAGCAATTTTCAAAAATTGGAATTGATGATACCCGTAATTTAAGAATTACTTTATTGAACCGTAATTTCCTCCGCACATACCAATTTGAATACGAAACGCGAAAAAAGTACCTATGCGTAAGAATATTTGCTCGGAAGAAAATCGAAAATCGCCTACATTTTTCAAAATCCAAGCGCAAAGATTTCTATCATAAAATAATTTGAATGTCATTTATTGCGAACGTGCTCATATTTTAAAACCAAGGGTGTAAGTTTCTTGTCAAGATTTTCTCCGGAGGCTACAGCATTGCAACTCTACGTACAATTTTAATTAATGCCAAAGCCACAAAGCTAATGCAGCAAAAGGGCTGAATTTAATCAGTATCCCTTCCGTGAAAGGGACAAGACAGCTGTCCAGGTGCTCGCAGCATATTTTGGTCCCGACGTGTTTTTTCCCTGGCGCCATGTGGTAAAGACTTGATATCACTGCCCCGGCTCATTCTCACATTTCATTCCCGGTTCCCCTTCCTTCATTCGCCTCCTTTTCCTTCGCATCTTCACTTCCCGCCAGGTTCTCTCCCCAAGCATTCCTTTCGCTTTCCTCATCTTTCCATCCCGCCTTTTGTCCTCCTGATTCACGTGACTCCTTCTCCTTTTTCGTCCTCGCGTAATTTCTCCCCTGAGCTGTGACCCTTCCTACGACCACTCCTATTTCCTCTTCCGTTCATCCTCCATTTTTCCCGTTCAACCTTTCCTCTCTCCACCTCTCCTTTTTCATTCTCCCATCGCCTCATTTCCTTTCGTCACCTTTTCCACCCTCTACCTCCCCCCTCCCCACCTAAACGCGAGCCTTCGCATTCGATCCTCCTCCCTGCCTCTCTTATACCTCCACTCTTCACTTCTGATTCCTAACCCAAAGAGACCTTGAGCAAACACTTTAAGGATTCCGTGAGACTTAGCAGAACATGAAGAGAGGGAGAGAGAGGATGGGAAGAATAACGAAATCCATGAAAAATGAATTTGGAATGCCCGAGGTGGCGAGATGTAAGATGAAGAAACCAGTAGGAGGTCACGCGAGATTAGAAAAGTCGTCCACAGGAGAGAGGAGCAGTGTAAATGGAAATATGAGTCCAAGTTCGCATTTCTCTTCATTCAGATTCCTTCAAATTGCTAACTAATGCCGTATATCACGAAGGAATCACGTGTAAATCCATTTCTCATCTAAAATATAATAGGATTTTAGCCGGCGAGAACACCGGAAAAATACAAATATTGATCAAATTATCGTTTACATTCATGTTTTCTCATTTTATAGCACCTAATAGAGTTTAAAGTTTGTGTTCTGGGCACTTTAAAACAATTATTTCTGGTCCAATTTAATTTTATTGATTGTAGTACTAGTTTCGTACTGTAGGTAGTACCGTCGTACTAGATTCACTCTCGTTTGAAATAACTCGAGTCCTCCGACCTTTGAGGCATCACATAGATTTTAAATTTTTACTATTACGTAATTTCAGTGTTATATATCCATGATTTCATGCCTAAATATTCACATATTTCCTTTAGACATCGGTATATTTGCCACTGAAATATATTTATTATTAGAGCTTACTTAATTAAGAATGAGAAAAAATAATGGCTATTTTTGCATTTCAGCGTCTGAGCTAACGGAGGATGATAAAAATACTATGAATAATAAGTAGTAAAATTAAACAGAGGCGAAAATATGATTTGTAAAAGAGCTCAATTCAGAAATTCATTGGGATAAAAACTATATTTCGACATAGAGAAACGACTAAGGTAATATCTCTCTACAGAAATTACATGATTTATTGTTTTTTTACTTAATCAAACTGCTGTGAAAATACAAGAAAATGAACATAAATGCGTATTTTCCGAATATCCGCTACGGATGAAAGTAAAGAAAGAAAGAGAAAACAGAGGATTTTTTGTTTATACACACTTAAAATATAATCACAGTTATCATCCCAAAGGTAGGATTGGTAGACAAGGGTAGAGCTCACCCAGTACTAAGCCCAACGCCGTGTGAAACTCACACATCAGGGATTCACGCCTAATATTTCCTAGGATAACCTGGTACCTGAAAATTGGCACACAGCTTGGATGAAGGTAATGGTACCAGAGGTGTCACCAGGGATCGACTTGTGCGTTGATACACAATAAATAATTCTAGCACTAATAGAAATTTTGTTAGCATAGAAACCACGTGAAAATATATCAATGAACAGTTTTCACTGATCAACGACAGTAACACATGTGTTGCGTGATGTGATATGAGCAGAATTCGAAGTTATAGACATTGCTCTGCCATTTCATGTTTTTCCTTTTAAAGAAGCCATA
>LYUA01000256.1:264900-286165 GCA_002093875.1 Calopteryx splendens | reverse complement strand
AGTCCCGGTTCAGGCGAATGATTTTTACACTGTGAATTTTTCGCATAAGTAAAAGTTAAATTGGCATGGAATTTCGACGCATGAAAGTCGGGAGATACGAAGGTATTGGATTAGAATATGCAAAGTAAATGGGTGCCGAGGTGATTAACGTCAACCTTCTTTCTTGGCGCTCAGGCTACTATATGATTTTGACTAGAACGCTTTCATATTTATTTCTCAGGAGAGGATAAAAAGTGTTAAAGTCATTAATCAGCTGAGTGAGTGCAAGTAAAGTCCGTGGTATTCTCTCTCAAGTGCGTGGAGTGTTTTAGGATAGCTCCGTTCGCAGTCACCACCTTCTAATTTACGAGTAGTGTGCCACGCCACAAAAACGCCATGCCAATAGAATTCAGCGTCCATTCAAAACTACGGTTGATTTAAAGGACTTCAGAACCTAACATTACATTTCTGTTTCAACCAGAGAGACCATTTTAGTGGCTTCACTAATAGGGCAGGAGCTAATGCGCTGCTAATAATTTATTTAAGAAACAGTAAAATATTTTATGAATGACTCTACGAAAAAATGGACTTTTTTCAAAGGAAAGACAAGCTTACACCATGAAATAAGGTAAAACTAAAGCCATTAAAATAAATGAACTGCCATAAAGCTAACCAATGTTACATTTTTAATAAGGGAGACTTAAAGGGTATTCATTTTTTCGTGTAGCATAAAATCAGTTTTTATTTTACAGGATAAGGAAGAACAGAAACACCTGATGTCCTTAATAACATGCCATCGTAAGTTACTGAAGTCATTTTCAAAAACAACCACTGTCCATTAGTTTTACCCACGATTAACGATAAGTTTTATCGAAAAACCATAAGACTCTGGTTCAGTAACAGTAATTTTAATGTTTTTCTGATGGCTGTATGCTCTGATAGATGGTCTCTCACTTCTTTGTTCACCATGCACATTCTTCCAACCTTGGATGAATTACCTTACCCAATTCTTTGCCGTTTTATAATTCATTGGATTGTTACCATAAAAATCAACAATATTCCAATGAGTGTCAGTGGGTTTGAGCTTTCTTGCATTCATAAATCGCATAGCAGACCGTATTCCACAGTCGACGGGACCAACTATTGACTTAAACATTCGAAAACGTCAAAAAATATATGAAAAATGCCTCAAAAAATGGTGAAAGCTGAGTCGAAAAATAATTTAAGGTGTGTTCTCTCCTGTGAATACAAATTAAACTAAAATAGCATGCGCGAAGATTTTTTTACACAAAAACGGTTCTTACTCTTTGAATACACCTCGTATTTAGAGGATTAGAGGATTATAGAAGATTATTAAATGTGCTTACCCATGGAATAGCTTTGAAAATAATTAATAGCAAGATTAAGTAATGGCGTCATGTAATCACCCCGATAGATATTCATGAGGGTTGCATTATCACAATGCATTGAAATTTTGAAGGTTAATCAAATGAAATTCATTTCCTAAAATTATTTCGGGAACGTAGATTTGAAAATTGAGCCACCCAAATCAAAATGCGGAAGGATAAGTGCTTATGTCATGAGATATTTACAACTTACGCTTGCTTAGTTTTCTGAAAGCTATTAGGTGATTGTCAACACCACAGATATTAAAAAAACAGGAATTTATAAAACAGGATGATATGACGTGATCACCTTTCATCATTGAGCTGCTATTTATTTATAACTTGAAAAATTGTTTAAATAATTTTTTTAGCATGCATTTAATTTAGTGAGATATTTTTTTGAAAGCCATTAAACTCACAAAACATGATTTTCTTTCTGAAAAGAATTTTATCTTATGGGCTATAGCCGATAAGATAAAATGCTTTTGTTGCAAAAGAAAGGAAATAGTTTGTCCTGGGTAGTTAAATTTTTTTGCCTTTTAAAGTAACGCATTCTTCCAGCAATACAAATTTAAAAAAATCGTTAAAATATTTATGTATTTAATGCAAGGAATTAGGATGAAATTCGGCATCTTCAAAGGTTTACTCACGTCAAGCAAGGGTCTCACGGTTTGAAAACTAAGCTGATGGAATGTGTACAGCGATAAATTTGTTCTCCTTATAGTCATTTTTGGTGGTATGCAATGTTACATATTAATTTATGCTGTTTCAGTCAGAGATTTTCTTTGAACCAACGTTTATAACCCCTAATGTTTAATATTGATCTCACCCGCAGTAGTGTAGCAGGTACTCGGATATCGAAGTTGAATATGATATGTTGAATATGAATTCTTCATAAATATCACTCAACAGGATTGCACAGCATTCAATACGCAGTGCATCCTTGATCTTTTGGCTAACTGATAAATCCTCCTCTCCGTTGGAATAATTGTCCATGCGTAAACGAAGCACTCGTTTGTGGACTGCGATCCAACACCTATGTATCTAGCGATAACGCCTAATCCCATTCCTGAGATTAAGTTTAAGTTCAGAATATGATCAATCTACTAGCCTTTGCAGTTAACGCTCTTTTCTATGTGCGAGCAACTTCTCGAAGATACGTTTCTAGCAAACTCAAGAGGTTTCAGCTTCAAAATAGGATTTTATTTTTCAATCTCCAAAGGCCATTAGCCATTTATTCTTCACCTAAGCGTGTGATCGATATCACATTAGAACTTGACGGGGCATGAGTTAGCGCCCATGTAGTAGCTCGTTAGGCGAACAAGAAAATGAGAAGATTTTTCGAAAGGGAAGGACCATTGATCATGGCCCGTGGCTGTTCATTACATCCACTTCCTGTTTGAGAGGTGAGAGGAAAGATGGGTGGGGAGCGGAGAGTAAGATAGTGGATTGGTTGAAGGTTGGGCCCCCATCCGGTGGGTCAAGTGGCGAGGGATGACCGAGTTCGGTACGTAATGAAACCGAGAGAGGGAAAGAAAGAGTAGAGTAATGAAAATTGGATATACCGTAGACGAAAGGGAATGAATCAAATAGATAGATATAAGATGAAAGGCATTAAAAGTTTTAGTGGCTTACGATAGCGTATAATGAGCAATATGTTACCCCAGGGGAAATTGAATTGGAAAATACGCGCATAGGATGCAAGGGCTTGCGTACCTCACAGAATTCATTGTACGGAACTGACATTTTGTATGCAAAGTTAAAACTCCTGAAATGCACCACGTAATTCTCATTGCTTCTGCTCTTTTAACTTGTATGGAGGTTTTTCTATGCAATGACAAAAATCTCTAAATTTAAAAGTAAATTAAATATTAAGATCGGTCTTTCAGTTAAAAATCTTGGAATTTAATCGGATTCTGAATTATTAACTGAACGAAATGTATTTATATGTTTAAGCAACACACACTTTTCTGGAGTTATTCATATCATTTACCACGCTGGATGAATGTTAAACATAGAAACTACCCTGTTTATGAGACTGCCCTGAAGTTGAAATGTTTCAAACCAGCGAGCTGCCTTTGAACACGGTGTACCTATATTTAGTGCGTTAGGAATGATATAGCTAAGAATTTAAAACTAATGTAGACTTAAGTAATGCATATAAACGTTTCGTGGAAGAAGTCTCCTAACTATTAAGGAGAGACTATAGGAAGTTCTGTTTTAGTATAAACGACCCGACAGCCCTCCAGTACCAACGATACCTCCTTGGTGCATAGAATTTTCACCACACTAAAAGAACTCATCAAATACCTGAGTAACCCTCTGATGTGTGGTATATACTAATTTTTTTTTGTATGACCATAAAATAGCTCCCCCAGCTTTTTGTTCGCCATGTAGTCATGGATAATTTTAGAATCATCATCTCGGGTTATCTGTCCGAGTATTGGCTTGTAGAAGCTCTCCAAGATATCCTGTACTTCCCAATTTCTTCAATTCCTCGAAGCTAGTGATGTAGTGTAGTGTAGAATTTAGTGATTTCCGTGCGTTCCGCCTGCGTTCCGTAATTCATTCTTGGTCTTCTTATGCCACTGCTCCATTCCATGTATCTTTCAAATATGAACAGTAAATCATCGTGCCTCATTATTTGTCCGATTAATTTCCCCTTTTTTGATTGTGCCCCCCAAAGTTTTCTCTGTTCACCCACTCTCTGAAGTTTTTCTAAATGTGTTACTTTATATATTCATTCTGTTTCCATCAATCTTCAGCAGCACCACTTTTCTTCATTATGATTTTCTTTACTTTGCTACTCCTATCGTCCAAAAAAACTCCCCATTTAGGTAAAATTTACTGATTCCGGGCTCAGTTACTGGAAGGTTACAATTTTTATATTAAAATGAATCCTTTAGTAAATTTTCATACAACGCTACCTTAAGTTCAGTCTATGACAATTTGCCGTAGTTTTTATTTGCTTCTTCCATCGTTAGTGATCTTGCTACCTGACTTGCAAAGTTCTACCTGTGTAATGTGTCTTTCTCCAGTCTTATTTGTAGTGTGTATAACCTTTCGTGGGGACCCTTCAATGCTCATCGTTAATATTTGATGTGAACGTTTCGTTACACGAGGATTTATCGAAAGGCATTCTTGCAGAAAAAAAGAGCATTCGTTCAATCTGTTCTCTGCTGAATAATTAAATAAGCAAATTACTTTAGAGGAAAGACTGCTGTGAAAGATAACACAATTAGTCGGCCAAATAAATTGATACATAAAGCATTTAAACTAACGACGGTGCGCAGTTGCAAAATTAGCCAGCATTAAAAACTATTTTGTTATAATTAGTCACGTGTTAGGAAAATAATTCAACAGCAATATCTATGTAATTATAATATTGGTTTGACAAAAATCTCAATTAAAATACAAGAGTATATTCACGTTGCACATAATGATTCCCTTACACTTTACCTCCACGCAGCATTTGATAACCCTCTGCCATAAATGTTCTGATTATTTCCTTTTCTTAGTATGAAGTTTTTTTTAATAGTTACAACTATAATTACCGTTTACTAAACTACTGGATTGTAGTTTTTTTAATATTTCGTCTTGTTTGTTTTCCTAATACCCAATTAACCCTTCACTATCTAGATGGACTTGCAGTGATTTCTGAGTGGAAGTTACTAGGAACCAATAATTGCTTCATTAATGTATTCCGCGTCAAAGGTTCGGGCTTTACTATAGGTGGTGGTGAACTTTTTCGCTTTCCGTGTCCTACTCAAGCGCCATATAATTAGTATTTGAATAATTGTAGCGCTTCTTGTTTCGTATTACACATTAAACTGTGGGCCTCTAAAAGGCTCCAGTCTCGCTTCCGCGGACTCCGGGTTTCTCTCACTACATTTTCTACTCACTTTTATGACCCTGTGGACCTAATTAATCACCTTTTTTGCGGCGTAAATGATTTTAATCATCATACTCCGAAGAAAGTATCTTATGATATAAGAACTTTGGCGCCGGGGCAAATTAGTGTGTGGCGTCACTGGCGACCAACCCCCCGCTCTCCTAAAATAATTTTGTTTGCAAAGACTGTCGGGTATTGAGCGAGTAACATATCTCACATTTGCATTATGTGCTGTAATAATAATAATATTCCTCATATAATTAGTAAAAATCGTGTTGGTGCCTCTACATATTAGAAATACTTACGCATCGGAAAATATCTCTAATATTCAAAGAAAACTGCAGGAAATGCCGCGACAGTACACATACGAATCTACATGTAGGCACGTTTATGAATATTTAACGCGTAACTACGATGAAATAGGTTAAAAAATTTGAACTGATAGTTCCAGCATTTGCGAACAAACGAATTCCTAAATATATCAGTTTGATAGGCTGTGACGTATAGTTAGCTATTACTCTAACGGTATTATTATCCGACTTTCCCATGTACTGTAGTGTAGGAATACTTCCTCTACGTTGAATTTAAAGCCACATGATCAGTAAATGAGTAAAGCTTTCTTGAAAAGTAATTTACAGGTTAGTGTAGGGTTCTGATGGACATACGGAACTAACATCTCAACAACCCAACCGATAATAACACTAATAATAAATGGTTGACTACAATATAACTATTATTATTAATGGTTGTTTACCGATTAGAGTAGATGTTTAATGAACACCACTGTCTGATGAATGTCAGGAAACTAATACCTCAGAAACACACATTATATTAACCATTTCTTCATTTCTACATATTTTTACCACCCTCAATTCCGTCCAGCATGCCTAATCTTGTCTTCCCTCCGCCTCGTTTACACAACATTCTCCCCTCTATCAAGGTCTTCAGCAACCCATTGACACTAAGTGCGCCACGTATCTTATATCCCTGCCTTCACTGGATTTCTCCCAAGAGCTTTTTCGACTCCAAAACCTCCTCGATTAAAAGTAAAAGAGCATGTCTCTTTTACTTTTCCATCAGTACGTTTTCTACTGTGCATGTTTTGCAAAATCCTCGTTTCTCCAAGGTGAAAGAATATTACATAGTGAAGAGCAAGAAAAAGCACAAATTTAAATCTGCAGAAAATAGTAGCATCAGTTAACTGCCCAAGGTTAAAGAATAAAGTAGGCGAACCAAAGTCAAATTTTCTGTCATAATGATTGGTACAAAAGGTCTATTAATTCCTGAAAAAACAGTCTGTAAAATTATCCTTAAAAACTTCTCACTTTAAATAAATGATTAAAAGCACAGAATTAATGCAGTTACACCTCGTTTGCCAGTAGAGTTGAGGTAATTTAAGATAACAATTTAGGTGTGCGATGTTCAATTAAAAGTCTTAGCTCAATTTTATTTTATAAACAACCAGATGCTAGCTCAACACTGCAAGCAAGCAGATCATAATGATTTCAATTTAAAACCAGGAAATGAAAATCAATAGACAGTGGAGATTTCAATATGCCCTATAGTGAAAAGAGTTAATATAGCTTTAAAACTGGCGGTAAAGAAATCTGTGCAACAATCTGCGAGTCACCATTCCATGCATTTCCAACAAACGACTTGAATCAACTGGCCCCTTCAACTACAAGTGGCAAACATTTTCTTCATTTACTGCAATAAATGTCCCCGAAAATTTCCTAATTACAGAAAAAGGTAAACTAATTATAATTATTTTCTTCCTTAGTGTATCTAGGAATGAGAAACAAAAAAGACAGACTTACTTGTTTAAAAAATGGCAATGGTTTAAAACTTCTCAGCTTCAGCAGTAAATTCTAAATTTTAAGGAAATCAATCAGCAAACGCAGAATTACTCAGGATGAGTGGAATTATTTCTTCAATTTCACGAGATCAGCTTTCGACCACTTTATATCATGTAAATTTATAAGAGAGGACACGGAAACTAGATTGTGCAACCTGGAAGTTGGAAATTCCTTTAAATGTCAAAGGCTATGATAAAATGAAAAATGCTTGCAATGACATCTCTAACGATGAGCGAAATGAGATAACTAATGATCATAAGACATCTAGGTCCACTTCCTAGAAAGCCTTTTGGAAATCGTTAAGTGATTCCAACAGAAAAATAGAGTGAGCTATTATACGATAATCCAAAGGCATTTTGTAAGTATGTAAGGTAGAAAAAAGATGTCAACGGCAAAGTCAGTGAAAAACGATAAAGACGAAAAGTTAGCATTAGCTTTGAAGTGGCCAATTTGTTAAATTTCTTTCAAATTATTATTATTATCAAATGCTAACAAAATCTTGCCGACAGCCTATCTTATCAGTTCGTCCAGCCAATCCCCGCTATTGATATTTCACGTAGCGGAATAGAACGAATGCTTTATACCATTAGCACTGATAAATCCTACGGATCCGATCAAATACCTGTGCTCATGTCACTACTAACTAGCGTAGAAATTAACACCGTATTTGTCGATCATATCGAGGAATTCCATCACAGGCACCCAACGACTGAAAAATAGCTAATATCACACCTACATTTCAAAGGGGGATTCAAAGGGAGGATTCGAGTAATTACATCCCTTTCACCCTCGCTTCCATTTCATGCCAGGTGCTGGGTCATATAGTTGCTAGTCCGATAGTGAAACATCTAAATGGCCAAGGTTTATTGATAAAAATATCACTACGGATTCCGGAAGGATAAGTCTTGCGATACCCAGCTTGCTCTTTTTGTTCATTTTAGTTTGAACTCGGGAGAAAAAAATGTTTTAGTCGATGCAATTTTTCTATAATTTAATAGAGCTTTCGACAAATTGGCTCAAAGCAAGTTAAACCGGACGTTAGAGACTTAAAAAATATATTCAAGTACCATATGCGTATTAAAATATTTTTTTCAATATTCCCGGACAAACGGTTGCTATACACGGTGTCAGCTCCAACACAATCAAGTGATCCCAAGTGAAGTTTCATTTATCCCCTTTTACTCTCTCTTTACATCAAAAATATGAATAGTATAATTTGAATAAAAATCTGTTGCTAGAGAGCCCATATTTTGCTTTAATTAACCTCATTATTTTGCTCATTTAGTTACAAATATTCTATCGAATGCCCTCAATAATTTTTTCTTTATTTTTAAATTGGGATTTTAGCAAAAGATTGCATACTTTTTGTTCTTGTATTCGTTTAATGCTGCCTTCAAACAACTCTTTAAATTCACCATTCCTTACACTGGTAAATGAAATAGAATTATTCACGTCCTTAACAATAGATAGTAGAGTTGATTTAACGTCACCCTGATGCATATATGTCAATTCCAACACATCAGCTTATACGGAAGATGCCTCTAAATTGCTGCATGCCAGACTTAGCAATGCTTTCTTTTCAGCCGCACTTTCAGCTTTCCAGCTATATTCCGATATGCCAGCATATTAAAAATTAAATTTTTTATTGCATCCTCTATATAATATGCATGTACAATCATTTTGAAAATATTTCGTACACATAAACAAGGAATATGATATACTGAAAGCATTGTACACACTATATTCAGGTTAACGGTAATGGAAAATAATAAAGTATGATATCCAAATATCTACACTTTTGGCAAATAAATAGAAAGGGTTTACTGAATTTTTCTTCTTAAATACCACAAGGAACAGAACTCTGAACACTCAAATCTCTCTGCTTACACCTTCCTGGGAAACTGCAGATGGTATTAGGGAAATGGTGAATTTCACACGCCATTGGGTTAAGTACTATGGGAGCTCAACCCTCACCTATCAAATCAACCTTCGGGTTGATTACTAGGATAGTGCTTATAGAGAATTCACTAAATTACAGAATGATTCTTCAGCAAGTTTAAGAAAAATAGAATTATGAATTCACAGCAAAGCCTTTCAATTATTGTCTTAATCTAGTACGCATCCCTACAGGTTGCGAAGTCCAATCCATAGACATCAGCAATGAGGCTTAACTAAAAAAATATAACTCTGTGTGTGTGCGCGCAATGATGAAAAGTCGAAATAATTAAACAAACACATAGAGGAAATTTCCTCGATTGATCCATAGTCATGCCTTCAAAATGAATCAATTGTTTTTTTTTCTTTTTCCAGGTCATTCATTTAAAAATACGCACAACGATTATGTTTGCTTTTCTACCTGTTAACTCTTTGAATGCTTACCCTTCTGCCATTATGGTCGAGTAAATTATATTTCTTTGCAACTGATTTATGCACGTGAAAAAAGTCATTTATCTTAGTTTAATTGGTTTCCTCCAAATTAACACACCTTTTTTTGTTGCACTAAAAACCGTTTTTGACGCTATTAAACGATTGCTCATCCGCTTTTCTTTCTATTCTCACCGTTTCTTTTTCGTATCTTTGCATCCGGTTTCCTTTCTCTGAAATCAATGTGATTAACTGAAAACTCAGCTCTCCAGCCATCATTGCATTATTAATACGGCTGTGCAATATAGTACGCGAATAATTCAGGTCATGTTACGTAAATCGTAAAAAAAATATTTTCAAAATTAGACCAAATACGCAATGCACTTCTTGCCTCGATTGCATTTTATTCGGGCTCTTAACTAAAATACGCACACCATCTTATTCTTTGTCCTATCCAATGGCGTAGCCAGGGAATTGGCTGATAAGGAGCTGTAGCACCTCCCCCGAAAATTTACTCCCGCAAGAAAAATTGACCAAGTGGAGTACTATTGGTAATTTCATGAAAAGTGAAATTTTAATTTTTGCTCAGAAAATTTCAAACATGAATAAAGTATTGATAAAGTCAAAACTAAATATATCAATAAAGCTTTTTGACGAGAAAAATAAATTCTTAGCAAAATTTGGCAATGAAGTGTCAGCATTACCCCCTTCATCAACAAAATTATATTCAGATTGCACTACTGCACATAATAATTTTTTGACTACTCTACTGACGCTATCCATCAGTTTTGTCGTCTTTGTCTGTTCTTACCTCTTGTTTCTCTAACAGAGTTTTCCTTCTTCTCACTTTGTGCGAACGAGATCTCGAATAATTGCTCAAGTGCTCATGGGAGCGCCGCGTCGACACCCCTCTTGTCCTCGTTTCTTCCAGCCATTCCTCCTTCCTCATCCTCCCGTCTTCCCTCGGGACCTCACCTCATCCTAAGTATGTTAACTTCTTCTTCCTCGAGTCTCCTTTTCTTAACCTCATTGTCTCCGCATTTGTTAACGAATTCTAACAATTCCCTTATTTTTTTTCAACTCTCGCCGTCTACCAGATTAATTCGCATGTTTCTGCGTCACCGAGCAGATTCCCCAACCGGCGACGATGAGGATGAGGCGGAATAAAAATGAAGGAAAACATCTTGATGCGCTTGCCCCTTCTATTTCCGTAAAAGCAGTGATTTTTTCGTTTCATCCTTGCTTACATCCCTTAATGCGATTCACGAATATTAATCAGTTTAAGGCCCTGCAAGAGATATGATGAGAGTTTTGAACTATCACTGTTGCACGTATTAATTCGACATATCCCTAACACCGCTTGTTTCAATGGGTTTCCTGATAGAAACCACGATACCTGTGTCACACTTCTTATGCTTGGCTCATGAAATGAGAATTCTTATACGATAATGATGATGCTAAAAATTTCTTTGGTTCATATTTATTTTTATAAAGTAGGATATGCCCATTATCTCGATTAAAATCTGTTGGTTAGAAGGTATAGCTTTTGTGCGCAGGTTTCCGCGGCTTTAATCAGTTGATCTCTGCATGGTCGATGGTCCTTCGACCTGAAGACGCTAGCAGTATTGCTGGCGAAACGGTTGACTACTTCTAGTCAAAAATCGCGGTGAATATCCGGAAGATTGCTGAGGTCAGAGGGATTTGATTTTGACATCACATTTTATGAAAAACATAACTATCAAAAAGGTCTAATAAGTTGAAAATTGTTTTGAAAAAAATGATGTTTCTCTGCAAGCTCTTTATCAAATAAAAAAAATTGATAAATAACCTTTACAGCAAAAACATCCTACTAAAAATTTATCAAGAGTGTATTAATGAATTTTGAACAAATTTGAAAGACCTTTTCCATGCGTTCCTCAATATACATACATATGTATAATGATATTTTTTTCTTTTCCAATTTATTATATTGATTCTATTAACATTTTACACTTTCACTTTTTTTTAACTTTCATTTTACGTACGTCACAAGTTTCTGCCAACTCGGTCTCTTCTTGTAGATCTCACCAAGGAGGTTGTGAGAAATCCTAACACCACTGTCTGAATAGACGTTCAACCATGAGTACGCTTTGTTTCCCTGCATGTAATCTCCTCTTTGCGCCATAAAATGGTCATTTGAATAGATAGAGTACTAGGTTACAACACCCTTGATGCATGGTCTATGGACCAAAAGTTTCGTTTTCCCCATTACTTCCCCTCTGGGGCATCGTGATGTTATTATATCTCACCCTAGCGCATTAATTCCATGTGAAAGAGTTAATCCCATGTGCAAGAACTAGAGGTATCCTCCAACGTATAGTCTCCCCATGGCTTCCACGAATGTTATTTCTCTCAGACGTTTTCGAAGCCGTTCTTGCTGTAACTCTACTGCCCCATTAACATGAGCATCCTCTTCTCTGTAATTATTTCCTTGATCTTTTCTTATCGAGTACTTATGCATAATTTACTCCACTCTTGATCTCAGTGAAGCTTTGCCCTTTCTGACGATTGATGATATGATAATGGTAATCTGTGATCACCTAAAACAAAGCCTATTAAGGTCTGCATTTCCATGCAAGTCTTTACTCTCGGCCGGTGAGCAGCGGCATAGAGTTAGGATATCTTTTCTTTCACATAAAGGAGAACTAATATCATATAACCTTTAGGTTCCTGCGGCCGTTTGAAAAAGTATTTTGCTTGTAAGCACGCTACCTTTTTCTCGAACCTGGTAATATCTCGAATATTATAGTTTCCCGTCGTTTCATTTCAAATTCATCCAAATTATCAATAGGTTTGAGCACAGATCAATCATTTCTCACCAGCCATAATTCTATTTTCCCTAATTTAAAGCCAAATTTGTATTTTCTCATGCTGAAATATGTGCTATAGAATTTCATTAATGAAATATCTTTTGCGTTCTATTTTTTTCAACGACTAAAAATAGCAATAATGAGTCTTTATCGTTATCAAAATAAATTTCTTATAAATACTTGATCAGAAAACAATCTCTTTAGTTAACTTTGTGGGCGGAGCATTTAAAATAAAAATCATTATTGTCTCCATCTTTTGACTACCTGTAATGTGTACTATAGCCCGAATCATAGCGAGGCGAAACATAGCGACCATACCCAATGCCTCTTCCATAATATCACCAAGAAGCTGTGGCGCTTCGTTTATCTTACCGTGCATAATACTGCCCTGAAGACGAACTGTTCTTTCTCGCTGACAGCCTAAACGCTATTTAGCATCGTTTAGCAGTACATAGGTCATACGAAGAATAAAATTTTGCACCTCTATTGATTTTAAAAATATACATAATAAATTAAATAGAGACAACACATTCACCGTTTCGCCTTACTTTTTTGTCACCAGGACCATTCACTGTAATTTTCAAGACTTATCTGCCTGTTATTGCATTTAGGTATATTGTCTATCGCATTGTGTTATGATACCGTTTACATACTAGACCTGGCTACTGCTCCGATTTTATTATTATATCCCTCAAAAATTTTTGAAGCGGCATTATTTTCATTAACAAACTACCAACTGAGATTTCCGAATAATTCATTCTTCCTTCAAGTTTTCATCCAAAACGTTAGTTATTATTTCCGTTGTCAACCACAAGATTGCATTTCTTCCTTGTACGAATATTGTTTTTTTTTATTTTTTCTCTCGGACCTCTTATAACCGTGTCTTATTTCCATAGTTGTAGTTATTTACTATGCTTAATACAATTTAAATTGACTGCATTTTATTAACATTTTCCAAGAAAAAGGATAAAATATTTCTAATTGAACAAATTCATAAATTCAATTTACAAATTCAATAAACATAATTCAAAAGCCATGTAGAAAACCCTACTTTTAAAACTACGAATTTGTTAGGGAGAATAAATTGTTTTGTTAGTGGTTTGAAGCGACGGATTACGCAGGTATCTGCTACCCTTGAAGAACAGTTTGGATTTAAGGTTTTCATTTCTCAATTAGATCGTTTTTTTCTATATTTTTGTCACGTTACAACACTTTCAAAGCTTTCGAAAAGTAAGAGAAGGCAAGATCCGTTTTATGTGTCGATACGCCCTCGCGGCTAACATTGGATTCAATGAATGAATTGAACCCGTTGAAATGATTAGATGATCAGAATCAGATGAGTAAATTATGTGATGCCAAAGTGGGATTTCCTGCATATTATGGAAATTTTGGATGAAATAATTAATTAAACCGACTGAGGTCGATGAAATATAAAAAAATAAATGTGAAAATAGGAAAATATTTGAGATATAATACTTAGCATAATACGAAAACAATGCATCCAATACAATTAGGATAAGCCTGCCTAGAAGAAATTTATTAAAATGTTTATACCTAAACTCCTGAATAACTCTAAAATGTTGATATAGGTATATCACTACCTTCGAAGTGTAGACAAAGAATTAAAGACCAATCAGAGGTAAAAGCAAGAAACAAGAAAGGGCTCTTAAGTATATATTCATCAACACGTTATTTATCAGTTAAAAGAATTAACTCTATGCCACATGAATTGATGCCAAAGTATGAGGATAGTTGCTAAATAACAAATTACTGAGAGACAAAAACACTTTATTTTTTAAGAAACGCTTGGGGAGAAAATTTTGAAAAACATTTAACTGTCTCTATCACCAACGCAGCATATTTTGAACTGAGGTTACCCTTTAATCTCCTTGTTCTGAAGTTTCCTAACTGCATATTTCATCATCCTTCCGTATCTATCTTTCCCCTATTTCCTTTCAACTCGATCATCCCTCAAATACATTCCCACAATTTTTTCCCCTCGTCCCACTCACCATTTCCTTCTTTACCCCTTCACAACTCCACGCCTGGAAAATTCATTTATAATACCTACCCCTCTATGTCTCATAATACAATTCCCCTTCCCTATCGCTTCCCAGAGCCTCCTTCTTTCTCGCTATCATCAACACTTCTTCCTTCGTTTTCTTCTTTTACCCTTTTCCTTTCCGACACATCCGTCGATTTCTTCGCAATCACGTTCTCCAATAATAAAAAAGAACTAAAAATCCCTGATTCCAACACCTCGCTCAGAAATCGCTTCTGAATTTTACATGAATCTGAACGGAATAATCCACTGCTCCCGGGAACCACCTTTCTCTCCCCCAAATCAGCCTTTGCTTCGGAAGACGGAGGTTAAAAAAAAAAGATCCCATGCCATCCCCAAATCCCTTTCTTTTTCCTTCTCTCCCGCTTTTTCCCTTCCCCCTTTCATTCCTCCCCTCTCCCCNCTCCCCTCTCCCCCCCCCCACCAATACCTTTTGCTGCCTTCCAACTCCGTTCTCGCCCCGCAGTACATAATTCTCTCCTCACTCCCGTTTATAATCCTCCCTACCCTCCTCTTCTCTCGACACCACTGGGAAAATCCATTCAGTTTTTCCCTCGCCACCGCACCGTGCAGCCTTGCCCTGTATGCTAGTAAACCAACCAACCAGTTGTCTCTCTCTCTCCTCCCTACCTTTCCCTCCTCCCAAATCCATTACCTTTATAATCACCTCCCTGATCTGATCGTCCAATGCCGGCCGAGCTCATTTAGCATTTCCCTATCGTCCTTTTTGCGCTTTCGTCCCGAGCTAACTTTTTCTCTCTTCCCCATCTCTTATCCCGAAAACCCAATTCAAGTCACCCTTTTGCTAGATTTCAATACCGTTCCCGTGGCCAACTACCGTCTCCCTTGATTTAACGGAGTGGATCTAATTGCGGTTCAATTATGCGACGAAACCAATCAGCTGAGCAATGAGTCAATCAGGCGTTAGGGGATCATCCCTTTCGGATTGACTCGCGCAATTCCCTTCTTTGTCATCCCTTTTCCCAATTCCGTGCTCCGAGCTACCACCACCCTCCCAGCCCTTATTTTGCTTTTTCTTCCTCCATTCCCCCTTCCAAATATAGCATTTTACACAGCACGCAGTCGCAATTTGCGTTCTTCTTCCTCTATCAATTCATGACCGCGTCAATAAAAATACCATGTGACATGAACAGACGTGATCAGAGCAGTGCCAATTCCCAATGCATGGGACATATTGATCTGATGGGTGGGGGCGTTAGAAATCGTGAACTCCTCATGTGTTACTGGGTTTTAAATTCCACCACTAATTTTACGTCATAAGTGAAATCATAATACTCATCATCCGTGGTCACCAAGGATATTAAAAATGCACAGATTTCTATGCTAAAGTTAATCTTCCTGATCCATTTCATCACTTGCAAAGTACTATGGTGCATGCGAGGACGAGTTATGGTTTATTTCATTAACTTATGTAAATATTTTATTTTTCTGACTGAGTTGATAACAGTTTAATTTAATTAAACTTAACTTAAACTTGAAGTGCAAATTTAGCCTCATGTACGCAGAAGCAAGGTATTATGCATAATAAAACGTTGAAGGATTTGTGAAAATTTTGCATCGAACTCAGGGCTCTTATGTAAACCGCAACTACTAAAAAGTATTTGTTTATTAATCACTCTAATAGGTTATATGAAATATGAAAGTCTCGACTTCATGCCTTCAGCGATTTTTCTTGAGACATTTAAAACTTTTTCAGTTCAAAGAAAGCCTGATCACCTACTACCTTTATCGACACACAAATTAAAATTTTACTTCCCGTTAATTTTCTATTAACTAAAAGAAGAAAAAAATATCAGAGAAGCTAAATATTTTTAAAGTTTTGGTCTCATGCATAGTTTTTGCGATAAGAATAAAATTCTAGTGTCAAGCAAACGTTGGGGATTCCAGTTAGTTTTGAGGATCTACTAGAATTTGTGATCAATACAAAAATCACAGCAATCAACCCGAAGGTCTGTTTGGTAGGCGAGGGTAGAGCTAACCCAGTTCTGAGCCCAACGGCGTGTGAAATTCACACAATGGTAGGGTGACCAGTTCCTTTTCCTGTGCCACCTATAATTTCCCGGGATGTCCTGGTACCCATAAAATGGTACATAGCTAGAGTGAAGCAGAGGATGCCAAGAGAATCACCCAGAATCGAACCCGGGCCCTGCAGTCAGAAGCCCAGCCCTCTAACCACTGGGCTACCACGCCCCATTTTAATAACTAAACGAATAAAATGAAATATTTAAGGACATTTTAAGGAAACGATAATCCTGAGGATTTTGTTACTTTGGAAAATGAAGATCTTACGAAACGTTTAAAAAATATGGAATTATCTGTAACAAATAAATATTCCCGATGTTTCATTATCTCCAAAATTTCAACTCACCATACGTATATTTTACGACTTGCAGATATATATTATCTTTCGTTTGCTGACTACAATATAATGATGATATGTCGAATGTATGATAAACCGTCGAATTCATCATTTTGAATAATGAAATTAGTCATAAATCTTTTCAAGTAGAAAGTCAAGGCTCTTCCAAATGGAACTAAAAAAATATTCTTTAAAAATTGAAGCTAGAATAATAAAAATGTAGATAATGGAGGTACTTCGGTTTGTTCTTTGAATTGTATTTATGTTTTTGGCTGCATAATCTTTTAAATATAAACTTCATCAGTTTTGTAAACTTTCTTTTGGTTATACAACAAGCACCATAGATAAATTCTGGACTTATTGCATGAATTAAAGACTACTACTATCGCTCGAAAAATATCCTCGGTTTCAACTTGAATACGTAAAGTATTAAACAGTATTCAAAAATAGGCCAAAAACCCCAGTGTATGATAAGCCATTTACGTCAACAGAATGCGCATGCATTACGTGGTCGCCTCATGTTTTAGTATTTTACGCATTTCTAAACTAGCCCTTAGGTAGTTAGTTACCACGATACTGTGTATCCATATAGATGGGTTCTTGCAAGGACTTCCGTGAAAACAGACCCGGATCTGATAGGGAAGTGGGTATTAGGAAATAATGGGTTGACGTACGGCAAAGGAGAGTGAACGAGTACCATTTTAAGCTTGCGAGAGAAGAATAAGGAGAGACGTTGAGCCCTGAAAGGAAAGACGAAGTGTGACCTCTACTGGGGCCACGGGGGTGAGTTGGTTCGAAACCGTGTGTATGTGTTAAGTAGGTGGGGAATTCGACAAAGGGTTTGGGGAGGACGTGTTCGAAGGAAGGAATCTTTGTTGCCGGAGGAAACAGCGACAGGCAACAAAGGAGGTTAACAGAGAGAGTGGAATTATTAAGCAACTTCACTTCTCTGCTCGTAATAAAATCAAATTGGTGGAGGTAGGTAGGAAGTGGGAGGTGTAAGGTGCTTAAGGGAAGTAGATGGATTGGACGGAGGGAAAGAGCAACCGATGGCAGGTGAGGGGGAGAAGGATAGAGAAAAAGTCAAGCGAGAGAAAGGAAGATGAAAGGCTTCCTCAATGGATACACTCATAAATTCACATGTGAACGGAATATTCATTAACAAGGCGTTCCGAGAGGAGCTGACCTGAACCGAGGTTTGGAAATAAAGAATGTACGATTGCACACGCTGCACCCAACATGAAATCCCTGAAAATACCTTCGGCCATCTGTTATTCTTGCGGAGATTACTGGCATTTGGCTTCGCTCGGAGAGCTTTCCTTAAAACTGCTACTACCTCTTTCAGGGAAAAGTCGTAGGACTGTAGTTTATGCAAGTGGAAAATTAAAAATCGTCATCATTTACATTTCAGCTGCACGATTTGTTTCAGGGAAGTGGGGATATTTTGTCGTGAAACATTTTTGTTTCAATTTATTTTTAAAATGTGTTTTTTTATGCCTAATTCCTTACACGATTTTCTTTAACGGAGGTATTTTAATACAAAAAAAATGGAGTGCATACGAAGCAAATAAATATGAGTGGTCTAATAATAGAAGGAAAGTGGGTGAAAACGGTTCAAGTCACTGTAAAAATGCAGTAAGAGGAATTAATTTAATAACTATCATTCGGAAATTGAAATTCCAAAGCATAGTTTTAGGATATCAACAGTATGGGAATTGGACTATTTTGAACTCTGAACGTAATAAGGCAGTGCAATGGAAGGTATGTGTTACCATATCTTCACCTCTTCATTATTATTTTCAAACACACAAGGATTATAATGATACTAAAACCATTCCACCTATTGTTACTAATCATGCTAAAACTATGGACAATGGTCTCACAATGTTAAAACTGTAAACTGCCGTTAATGGTACTGTGGTTGACGTAACGATGGCGTAAAAAAATCTAGATAAACGGATTCTTGAGCTTCTGAGGTTACTTAGTTCCTGTTGTGGTTGAAGGCGCAAAAACTATCTTTATTATCATTCTTCTAATTGGTTTAAATTTCCTAGAATTTTAGTTATAATAACTGTATTTTTTTCCGAAGCACATATTCAGTTGAAGATTGGCTAGCTGTTAAACATTGAGAATTTCTCCAAATGTGTCGCAGTACAGCATACATTTCTGAAATATTAAGTCTCAAAGTTTGCACTAGTTTTAGCAAGAGAACTCATTCATTATGTAATGATCATTTTCATTAAAGTATTAGAGTACTTCTTGTTCTATTGAGTAAATCTTTGAATCGGCACATATGCGTCGTTTATATTTGCTCTCCATAACAGTCGTAAGTTCAAAATCCGATTAAAAATAGACAAAGCCTATGGTTTAGAATTTGATTATTAAGGTCCTTTATAGAGCATAAATAAAATATTCATTAATTTCAGAAAATGGAGGTAAACAGAGTTCCTGCTATAAATTGCACAAAAACGAAAAAATAATTAATCGTCTCCTCCCTTTCATTAAGTCTGCTTCTGAAATTCAGGCGTTGAAAAGATTAGCGTCATTTATTTCCTTCTCGCTGAAAATCATTAATGGCTGGGAAAGGACCACCTTTCATCATCTAGGTAGGGGGTACATAAATAGCATATTGTTAAATGGGAGTCAGTACCATCGCTCTGGTGTCATCCGCACTTGCTCGAAGTTTTTTTTACCGAAAAGGCCGGATATTATTTCAAGGGGGTCATTAAAGCGCATTAAGTTTCGCAAAATGGAATTTAGTTTGGTTGATGGGGAACAAAAAAATAAATTAATCCCTTCCCAACGGGTTTTTTTAACTTGCTTGAATAATTTCACGAAGCATTTCTTTTACTTAAAGGACTAAAGGTCCAAGAAAATTAAAATAAATTAGACAACGTTTGAACCACACGAGTGAAACGAAACGAATTATTAAAAAAAAGTCCTGCCAAACAAACTCAAGAGCCATTTAATGGATTGAGTGCTACGAAAATCAAATTAAATTTACTTAGAATTTGATCAAAGGTTTCGTTGCGGGCGGGCCACCTGGAGGTGGATGGAAAGATAGCATTTCCTTTCGCCACCCCCCCCCCNCCCCCCCCCCCCCCCCCATCTCCACTCTCTCTCCCTCGGGGTACGCCAAGAATCCTCCCCGATGCCAAGGCGGGGTAAACGGGGAGGGAAAACACGATACAGCGGAGACAGGTGAGAAGAATGGCCTGGCATGGATGGGACGATGTACGGGGGTAGGAAAGGAGGAATAGAGAGACGAGGGAGAGGGCGGGAGACTCCCTTGACGAATGGATGGAGACTAGAAGCGAGTCTGAGCATGAATGGAGGAGGCGAGTGAAAGTGGAGAGCTGGTCCCCTACTCCGCATTTTGCGAGGTGTCACGTGCCCTGGGTTTCGAGGGAGGAGAAACGGTTTGGCGATGTGGGGAGTGAGGCAGATGGGGGAGAGGGGCGGGGTGGGGGGGATAGAACGGCAGGAATAGAGTTGTCACCGCACTCACACGCGGGCGCCAGGGGAAAGTCATCACCGGAGAGGATAATGAAAAGGCGGAGAGTGAAGGCGGCTGCTGAACTTGGAGAGGGAGGGTGAGGCGTTTCTCTCCCCTTCTGGGAGAAGAAATGACGAGGTATCCAAAAGGGGAAACGGTAAATGAGTGGACATTTGGCAGGGGAAAAAAACTTCATGAACGCGCAGAGAAACGGTTATTGCTCAGTAGAGTGTACGCAGAAATCTAAATAGTTTAGTGCTTTATCGATGGAAAGCATTTCAGATTGATAAGAGGGTGTTCGGTTACTATTTCCGAAGGCAAGACCAATACTACTGTCCTTTACTTGTTTACGTTCATTTCATGGTTAAAAAACATACATTATATTAAATGAATTTGATAGTAGGTATTTGAAATATCGCTCTTGTGCTGACCTTTCATTGTCACAGAGAAAAACGGTTAGGTAATTTAAGAAGAGACATCAAAAAGGCAAAGAGAGGTTGAATTTGAACCTGAAATTCTGATAAAAATGAAGAATATAGGGATAAGCTGACTTTAATACACTAAAATGAAATTAGATTGAATAATAATGAGAAATTATGTATTTTGATGTAGATAAAATGAAAGCCCATGATGGTCATCCATTTAAATATAAGAGTTAGTTTTTTCACTGATATTTGTATTTCATAAACAGCATTAATTAGCATAAACAATTTGTATGCATGAAAATTATATTTTCTCGTGATTGCATAAGGGATAATATTTGCTCAAGAGGGAATGAAATTAAACACTTTCATTGAACAAGATGGAAATGGGAAGCAACGCTAACTAACCTCAGCTCAGGAATGCTTGATATCTGCAGTCAAATCATTTATAACATTTGCACCTAAGTTTGCTGAAGATTAAATCGAATGACAAAGTGAGGAACGAAGAATATAGAAGAGCAGAAGAGGAGAGAACGATATGGAGAGCTCTACGGCAAAGGAGAAACAAATGGATTGGACA
>LYUA01000256.1:234903-248909 GCA_002093875.1 Calopteryx splendens | reverse complement strand
TTTGGGTTTTGCCTCCAGAGAGCTTTTGCTCAAGGATTATGAAAATTGAAATGGCAATTATCACGTATTCTAATATGTCTAATAATGACGTTCCTACCATTCCGTGAACATAGAAACGAGTCACTAGCAGTTTACCATACTTTTTATACGGTTTGATATGCGATTTGTATTGCTTGCTTCCCATTTCAAAAGCCTTCAAAAACCTAATGAAGTCCTCCAATTACACTTTAAAATTCTCTAAAACTCCATTCCGCCTCAATCTTATCTATCTCATATAAATCTACGCTTCATCCCGTCTCAATTCGTCACCAAAATTATATGCCGGCAGATCGATCCGGGAAAGAAGGTAAACTGCTAAATGAGCGGTTTCCCTTCCGAATGCATGGCTGCGAGCACGGTAACCAGAGAGGTTGGATGGCGTTTAAATACAGTCAATGCTTTCGCATTGCCGAGGGGCATAAATCTCCTCATAAGAAAAGGACGTGCGAGGGAGTCTGCCGCGGCGCCATCTCTGGAGGTAATCAGGTACCAGTTGAAGATACGTTACGAGCAGTTAGTTCTCCCCCCTTAAAAGTGTCTCTTTAGGGGCTGGGGTAAGTTCACCATGAAGACAAAGGATCGCGTGTCTTCTTCCCCTTGCGTCGGCGTTTTATCTAAATGTCACTCGGGCAGATTAGTATGCTGGTCACAATTCGCGAAAGATCCGCAATGTTTCATGGCAGGAGTCAAGTCAGGCTTACTGGAGAAGACTCGGAGAACTTTGCCGACTCAGAAACACAGTCTATTGGGCAATACTTCAGAAACCCGAATACTTTTTTACTCCTGCGGTAATGGCATGCAAATATGCAGGCGTAGCCAAAACATTCGGGTGAATTATCAAATCCATTTTTTCACACGCTGTGACGGACTCATTGGTTCCATGGTAGGACACCCTTTGATAAATTGTTGGAGTAGGACTTGTATCTTAAAGCATAATTTATTATTCTGCCTTCAGAATATGTATTTAAAGTTTAGAAATAAATTATTAATAATTTGTATTCAATTCGTTAATTTCTCACATCACTAATTTTAAATTTCTCCATTATTTTTAAACACACCAAAAATAATTAAACTGCATATACACATAGCACTTCAGTTTGCGCACATGTAAAAAGAAGTGTATATCTATCAATACGGAGCCTCTGAACAAAATAAATAACTAAATACTCTTGTAATTTTAGTGTCACCACTTCTTACTACCTATTTAATCAGGTTGCTAAGGAACACAAATTAAAAGTTATAAATAAACAATTTTTTTTCGCCCATAGACCTAGGTTTAGTTATGAACTAGGAAATATTTTTCAATCAATTAGGTGAAGGTTAATGGAGATGCAAGCATGAATCATTAGTGTTTGCAGAAGAGCCCTTCCATGTGTCAATTTGTCATCTTTAGTTTTTTTTCTCCTTATCTCAGAGAGTTAATACCGAACTCATTTAGTAGACTCATTTAGAGGAATCCTTGTAATACCGTGGGAAAAATATTTCTTGGCATCATTAGGAGAAAAATAATTGGTGAATTAGTAAAACTCTACATCAATTTGTGCATTGAGGAATGAAGGAATGGAAACTTTTGAGAGTAAATTACCTTTCCAGGGGTGTACACTTCTCAAAATGGAGATGGTGACGATAATACTAATGCGTTAGAGTTATGCCATCCCTCTGTAAGCACACCTATTTAAAAAAATAAATTTTTGAACATAAATTTCGTTGCCCAACCAAAATCATGACTCCATCGAAAACTGTTTCTTTGAAAGATTTCTATGGCAAGCGTATTTCTTTTCATAACTTTTTTCTACCACATAATATATGTTTAATAATTTAATTTATTAAAACAATTTATTTCAACTCAATTTATTATGCCTATGCTTTTAAATATTTACATGTATGCAAGTGATATAAGTTCTCTGGACATAGTAAAGAAAATAATTATCATAACTTATTGACCTTTTTTCAGAATGAAAATAAATAGATTTTATTTCTTTTAATTCTAGCGGTAAAAAAATTGTACTATATCCTTTTAGCATATTTGGATTAATTATGGATTCAAAATCAGTTTTTAAAGTTTTAAATTGTTTTCTTTTATTCAAATTGTAATTCATATTTCAAACCATCATAGTTATTTTTAGAAATTATTTGCTTTATATGGCATTCAATGAAATGTGTTCAAACTCCAGTTTTAATATGTCCTACTCTTGGCTTTTCTTTCTTTCACTGCTATTTTTATAACTTTATGTTAAAATTAGTTAAAATCTTAAGTTAATCGTGGATCTATTTAAAAAATACAACACATAAGGAATAACTATGGGCCCAACAATTGATGGAAAGTAGCCTCATGAAGACTCCCTGCGTAGAATAGAAGCTCTACATAGAAGAAGTTCTACATAGAATATAATTACTGAATTCAGATGAAATATAGCATGTTACATTATATATAAATCCTGGTACGATGTAATATGTTCAATGTACCATGTTTAATGTGTGAGATCTCTTCGAACATAAAAGGAAAAAAGAAAATACTTCGCAAATTATTCACTTTACAACACTTTAAAAAACACGAAGTTAAAGTATTCTTAAGTCACTTTACATAAATGTACCCGGGAGTGGACGTAGAATGTGACGGAAAGTAGGTAGTGAGCAAATTAGGTTGGTTATTTCGAGCCAGCGCATACTGCTGAATGTATAGATTTGACTGTTGCGTGATGGCGGCGAGAAAGAGACCAAATTGTGGGTAACAAAGTGGAGTCTAAATATTCTCCTTCTTTTTCTCCAATGCGCATTACCTATTCCACTTTTTTATCCAATTATTTATTATATGATTAATGAATTTAGTTAGTGAGTGCAGGCTGTCCTAGAGCCTAAGGTAGAATATTCTGGTAAAAAAATGCATAAGTACACTTGTTATCTACTAAAATAAAAAAATAATTTTTACCGAATATGTTTAATTATTATTGCATATTATGCAATACCTTTTTTATTTTGTGCTGACATTCGAAATAATAGATATAAAAATATATGGAAAGTGATCTTTCGATACTCCACTACTGACACAGTTAATGAAACCTAGGCTTAAGGATGTGACACATTTGGCATCGTCAAATACAATATTAAGCTCTCAAGCATCGACAAACATCTGATTAGATCGCTTAAACAATTTTTGTTCGAAAATGTTTTAGCACAATATAGAAATGAGAGACATATGTGTATGTCTTCTATGATCGAGTGGTAAAATTTACCCAGTGCACATACCTCAGGATTTCTGAACAACACAAAAAAGAACCTAATGAACCAGTCTTTTCCCACTAACTGTTCCTTGTCCATCTCGTAATGTTTCATCCACAACCTCAAGCTGACCAATCTTCATATTCTCGAATGCTCTCCCTTGAATAATTCTCTTCGGCATCCCACTCCCACCGTGCATTTAATTTCCTTTTTCCATTTTCCTCCAGCAACTTCCGCAATTCTCTCACTGTATTTCACACTTTTATGTTTATTTTCCCCTATATTTGACTCATTTTTCCGCCCACGGACTTTTTTTAAACCTCCAATCTACTTCCAGCCTATTTCAATGGGAAATGGAAGTTTTTCAAAGCAAAATTCGAGAATTCTGCATTATTGAAGGACTTTAATATCCGTGGTCCTAGGAGGAAGGTTGATTTTTTTAGGATTCATTTTAATTAATACTCTCTCAACAAACATCACCTTGGCTTTCAGAGCAGTGTAAATTATTGAGGTCGCGTCAGGAGTTACCATTAGATTGACAAATCCAGCCTGATTTTTTTCCAGTTGAATTTTCATTTGCTCCATAGCTAAGAATTTCTTCCTTCTATTGCGTATAACCTTGGTAAGTACTCCGCTATATTGGCCTAATAAAGTACGAAGTTGGTGAATAAGGCATTGTTTACAGATTCAAAATTTCCATCGGGCGTGGATGATGTGTTCTTACAGAAATAATGGAGAATAAATTTTATGGTGTGAAATGACCTTAACCCGGGTACTGTTACAATGGAATACTCCCTTCTTATGGCATATCGACTAGAATCACACTCTGCTCCTTTGGTCATCTGCTCATTAGTTGCGCCTAACATACACGCTACTTCATGACACTTCGAGTACTGCGTTGTGCATATGCTTGCAGGGTGGTTCTCATTCAAAATGGGTATTGAAAAATTATTTTCAAGACTCCCAATGATCGTATCTCTCGCACTCTGTGACAGTGAGGACGACTACTTTATTTAAACGTAATATATTTTTAAATGTTCACATTTTTTACGCGGAAATATTCATAATACAATGTAAAAAAAACTAATAAAAGCACGTGTAAAATGAAAGAAAGCTCTTAAGATAGCTCTCTCAATAGGGTGTATATTCCTCGCTATAAATTAGGCACAGGATTTAAATACCACTTCTATAGTCAAGAGAATAATGGAGGGACAAAGAATTTTCCAATTTCGCTATCAATTTAATAGAGATCCTACACCGCTGCATTGAGGGTGAAATATTTAATCTAGACGAAAGAATATGAAAAAAACGACTAAACGGAATAGAGGATTCACACTAATCCCTGGGTGGTAGAGGAGCCATTTTATGTTCTTAATGAAAAAACTATTACCATAACAGCACCGTTAGGGACATCTGAAGTAGCCTTTTCTGAGGAGAAACATTTAAAAGAATAATTACGTGTTTTTTTTCTAATTGAATAATTAATTTAGCTGCATTCAATATGATTTAACTTTATTCAGATTATATTGGAATTTTAAAATATCTTCAGTGCATGTTTTTATGTGACTTTAGCAAAAAAATTAGCAAAAAGCAGAATAAAAGTCATAATGATTTTACGGGCACCATGCATTTCGCTGATATTATGATTGAAGAGCTTTGCCAACTCCTTTTGGCAATACAATCTTCGCTGGCCTACCTGTTCATTAAATATGATTCAAAGGATTGTTATGAAGATATTTTAAGTGCGTCAGTGCAGCGATTCAAAAGTTTTGATACTAATAAAATATGTACTGAAAGTAAAGTGAAAGACGACAATATAATTTCTTGTCTGAATAACAAGACTAATTTGAGTATCCTCTAATACTAAATCAAAAAGTGAAATATTTATTAACAGTAAGTAATAGTGAAATTAGCGTCATGAAAAGGAAGACCTAAATAAATGTTTATTGAGAGTTAAGAAATAACTATATGAGCGAGAGTAATGCGGCCTTTGATGGGATCGCCCACTCAGGAAGAAATTGTTTTCGCTGCCTAGCATTAATTTCATTCAACGGGAAAATGAGGTGTTGCGTCATTAATGAAGTAGGTCACTCTTACAACTCCGAGATGCAATATACAATAGAATTATATAGATCACCCACTTTGCCAAAACCAAATACAGGAGGAAATTCCCTAGTGGTTCTACTTGAGAGTAACCTACTAAAATGGCAGTTCATAAATATTACAATATTTGATGAAGGAAAGAAGAATCGAGAATGCATATTGAATGATGCATTGAAAAGGATGATACTGGAATTCTACCCTCAGAAAAAATAAATTAAAGTTGCGGAAACCTCAGCTAAATTAAACCTGCTAGTTCTCATTACTAAGGCATTCATTGCGTCGTGAAGGTACAAAGTCATTTTCTTCGGAAAAGTCTTCTCGCTAATAAAGCAGTTAATATGGTGTTTTAAAGGGTTTTTAAGATATCAGTGGCCAAATTCTACATAAAATACTGACGAAACAGAGTGATTCAGACATTTCCATTTTTTCGCTAATGCTAATGCAATGTCATCAAATACAGCAATAAAGCCAGGAGGAAATAAGATTATGTTAAAATTTACGGCCATAATATTCAACATTTTGCCGGCCAATATAAAATAACTGTGCGAAAAAGAGAGAGGAACAAAAATATACATTAAAAGGAAATTGAACTGGTGGATAAACATGTATATTACTTGCAGTAACTAGCATCATATGCAGAGATAGGTTTTCAATTAAATTACTTTAACTGATGACGATGACTGACGATAAAGAGAAAAATAAAGTGCCTAATTGGAAATTTATCTCAGGCGTGCTCCGTATGTAATGTAAACCCTACCCACATGACTAATTCAAATTGACCAAGTATCAAAACGTGCTCCGGTGAATAAATATTTTCAACTTTCGCTACTTCAGGCACGGATTCGTTTTTTTTAATGTTTAATACAGACCCAACAACATGTAATCGCAAGTACAGTGAAATATAAACATAATTGTAAGGAAATAAATTCCAAATAAGAGAACGCTTTCGCTTGGAGATGGGCCTTCTACTTGACTAACCAAATCCTGAGGGCGGGAGTTATCATAAAGGTGACACGGAAATACCTTTACCTCAAATTCCCTATGCTTCGTTTGAAATAACTTTGAACGATTGACTAGATTTAGAATAAATTTCAAAACCAAGCGACAGGAATCGCAATAAAGTCACTTTTTTCAATGAAAATACTCTTTTTCACAGCCTTCATAGTTCAAGAGATTCTCCTTAGCTAAAATAATCAAATCAGCTTATCTATCCATTGAAAAACTGTCAGAAAAAACGCAAGGAGTAATAATAAAAGGTCTTCAAATTAATAAAGGAAAGGGCATACGATGAAGGCGTAATATCAAAGTTCTTTTTGCGGAAAACGGAAAGTTGATAACTTTAAAACATTCACCTTTTTCTTGTGTATGCACCCTTTATTTTTTGTAAAAACATACTTTGTAATTATTTGTTTAAAATGAAATAGATTTAATAATGCATGGTAGCTCGTGCTCAAAAATAATATGAAATTATTTTTTCCCAGCTAGATTGGGCATTTCGCCAATAGTGCGCAAAACCGAAACCCTAGTCACTACCTCTCATGAACTAAGGAGAAAAGAAAAGCCCGGGAGAAAAACATTTCCATAGTCATCAAGCACCAATGTACGAGAAATCAACCGAAGGAAATAAAGTCCAGCGCTGTTGGTTGGCTTCGTTTGTTCAACAAAAAAAATGTTCATGGTGAGCGAGAAAAGTTTTTTGGCGGCACATAATGATCATGGAAATGATAATGGAGGAAAGGGTGAAATTGAGAGAAATAAATCAAAAAGAAAAACTAATATCTAAGTCCTGTTCTGCGTGCGCAATTTTCTCGATAAATTTTAGATAAATATTTTGCTTGACCGGGCGTTAGATAGGTATATCATGTACTTCACGATATGAAGGAAACATTCATCAATGTTTGACTTTTCAATAATCCACTACTTTATCTCAATTCTGAGGTCTGAAAATGGAAAATCAAGATCAAATATAAAATTGATGCTTAAATAACAGATATATCTAATATTCTCCCACGTATCAAGAAATCCATCTAAACTGTTTGTTAATAAAATACCCATGGTGCCCGACAACAAATACAAAATATTTTAAACACGTTTTGCAGCTGATGTAAATTTGGGTAAATATTAAAGCATTTCTTCTTAATTTCATTTTAGTTTTGTAGAAAATAGAAGTAATAACAATAAGTATTTACTAATTCCCCGTAATCAAATGACAAATGCCTGGTTAGCAAATACGATCATAATGTTATCTAGGTATTCTACAGAATATAGACTCAGAAATTCATATTAAGCTTCATCAGTGTCATGTGCAAATATGCAAAAAGACATTAAGGTGTTAACCAAATTTAGCGAAGACTTGAATCAACTGCATGATTTGTAATTAGCTTTGCACCTAATTCCAGTGCAGTAAAATCACCTCCCGATTAATATGAAAAAGCCCTTTTCCTTTTTCCAGTAATTTTTAATGAAAAATATTTATTTCATGAGCTCCCAGAATTTCACAAAAAATACTTCAACTTCAGTAAATTTATCTAATGTGCTATGTTCCCAGAAGTGTGGGTAAGCAGGCAAGTATAGAGATAGGCGATTACGAAGAGAAAGAGAGGCGTAGGTAAGGATGTGGGTAAGATTTTTGTCCGAAAGTGGAGAGATGCATGTGGCGACTAAGAGAGTAGAAAGTCGGCGAGTCGAGAGGGGTAGAAGAGACAGAGAGAGGACTGAGTGGTGAATGGGTCTGGGGGAGGAGTGGCGTGAGGCGGGGGGGTGGGTTTTAGGGTGTGGCTGCGGGTGGAATGGAGTGGCACTTACCCTCACTGAGGGAAAGACAAGGGACATCGGAGCGGAATAAAGTGCGACGGCCGTGGGGGGTGGTGGTAGGTGGTGGGAAGTGCGTGAGGGCAGGCACGCGTGGGATGTGCGTCTTTTGAGCTTGTCCGTGCGTGTGTAACAAAATTGGGACGGTAGGAAAGGGTTGGCGGAGGAGAGTAGTCCAAGTCTTCAATGGAGGAGGGAGGATGAAGGGTGTTGGCGAGCGAGGGGTGGAAGTGACGCTGACGGCAGTAATATCACCCGAGAAGGCCAAGAAGTAAACGTACGAACGGTTGGTGAAAAGCACCCGATTCTCATCGTCGCCTCCATTTGCCGGGGAAATACCGCTGGGAGCCCTGTCGGCCACGCCCCATACACCTGTACCACTTTAAGCATGCACATTACGAACTCAAACGGAAAAATTAAAAACGGAAAAACTTTTCTGTCCCACGGAAGGATCGCCAGCTTGCTGCAGCAATGTCGTCATTTAGATTACAACCGTTTAGAGAAGAAACCACTTAATAGTCGTAGCTCTCCATCTTGAAACAAACTATAACCGTGAAATTAAGTCTGCATAATCTAACAATAAACTTTGAATTTTTATTGGTGTAGCAAGTGTTTATAGGTATAATCAGAAATTTGGATGATTCACGATAAATGTTTATGCATTACGATATTGGGCCTGATTGTACTCGTATATTGTGTGAACCAGGGTGGTAGTCATTATGAATTTATTTATAATTTTAAAAAATTACCTAATAAGTGGATAGGATATCTGTTTTTTAGGACAATTACTATCCCCAAAAACCATGATTCGAAATAACGCCACGCTGTACATCCTAATCGTCAGTCATCTACTCATTACGTCCATAATTTTAATAATTATTTGAGTCCTCTTTGAAAATGCATCATCTAATAACTGGCATTCTTTTTTCAAAACGCAATTCTTTACAGGAGATTATCAGTAAACCAGAAGCTGTCAAAAATACTTAAAAAATGAATGAATTACTCTGTTTGTTTTACATTAAAACTTAATGCACTAATGACATACCAATTTTTAAGCGTTGATTATTCATTAAATGTAGCGCTCGGCGGCTTACCATAGGGTTCTCACTTCTCATCCGTGTGATCCGGGACCCGAGATTTATAAAAAAAAACGTTAAATTCTTACTCATTAATACCAATATATCAAAAAATATATTAATCCAAACCCCCCCCCCCCAAAGCCAAATTCGGTTCTTAAATGTTTGAAAGATAGCATTTTTGACCCAATGCTGCTCTTATTTAATTCCCTACTGTGAAATTGTGTATCTTAAATACACAATATGGCACTTCATCTAAAATCGATCTATCTGCCATATTTTATATATTTTTTATTATTAATACATAGAAACTCACAAAAGAGTTTATCCACGAACACATACTTTCCGTGACGCAAACATGTTAGTGTCGTATTTAGACTGAACAGCTAAAATTCTATATAAATAGATAATAAATGTAAATAAAATTTTCTGTAATTTCTAAAAATATTTTTGCCTCCCTATGGTGTCATACCTATACTCGAAGGACGTATTTTTGCTACCGACATATCCATAGAGTTAATGAGCAAAGAGGATATGGAGAGCATATTTATAGAAAAACCCTTTTTCAACGTGTGTGGTGAATTTATGTTTATGATTTAAATGAAATTTAAAGAAGGGAATTATAGGTTAAACCATGAGCCAGTTTGTTCCTAAATTGAGGGATTGCATTTAAAAACATACTTTGCGTTTGTGCCAGTGAAAACATAACTTCCATAATCAAGAAAATTTTATTAAAATTTCAAGAACTTGGATCTGTAAATGAAAAGTACAAGTCACAAATTTAAGCGTCGCAAAAACTAAAATCTATATCTCCAGTAACACAGGACGCAATCAGACTCCTTACCCCACCGCGTCATTTATACCCCGACCCCTTTGCTTTTGAGGTTCCATGAGCCTTAACCATCTCACAAACATCCTCTTCCTTCCATCTTTGACCATATCCCTTCCATTTGGCTTCTGTCTACCCCCACCCCCCAGGTCCCTCTTCCCATCTACAATCCCCATGTCATGTCTCCAACCTATTCAACCAGCTCGACCCCAACCCACCCCCACCTTCACCTGCCTGTCATTTGCTCAATGGGAGTGGTCGGGCTGGCAGCCCATGGTTAAGATGACAATATGAAATGAGATACTCTGTGAAAGAGGCCGAGAGGAGGAGATGAACAAAGTGAGGGAGGGGAGATGGGGAAACAGAGATAGCGAGAAAGACTAGAAGGGTGGGAAGGGGGAGGGAGTAGTGGCAGCTCCTCTCTTAAGGAGTGCCCCCTTGGAGAAAGATGAATTACAGGTTTTCAAATCCGCATCACCCGACGTGATACAAATTACCCTGAGATGTGCCGTTCAGGATGTTAATCGTCAACTCACACGCCTTCCAGTTTATCTGCACGACTAATGGAAAATATTTTCAATATAAACGAGTGCTATCAAAATGGATCAGCAACTACTTAATTTCAGTGGGCTTGAGTGTGTGAGATAAAACAAGGCGGCATAGGCTCTTTGGTTAAGAGAATAAAATTTTATTATTGTCATGAAGATTAAAACGATGAAGGCAAAATAAGTTCCTGTTTTAATCGTGACTATGCAGCTGCAACAGTGCCTATGCCATATATATATAATTTTTCGTATAACAAATTATTTTATTCCTTTTAAAAACTTACTTTAATTATTCGCCATTATTTACTTTGATGATTTACAATGTATTTTGATGATTACAAGAACTAACCCTAGAGAAAAATTATTTTAACCGCTTTCCAAACAAATGATTGAATATTAAATGATGTTTTATTAGCTATTGTTTAGAATATTTTGTTTGGTGATTGATGGAACAAACCTAATAATATATCACCGAATTACTTCATAAAAATATATAGGAGTATAAAAGGCACGCATTTTCATATTTTTTACCCATAATATACAATAAATAATCAAATGTCATTTAACTTAATTAATAATGCTATAGTAGGTCTGTATCTGTATATGTAGATCTGTATGTCCTCTGACTAAAATAACCTTGAAAAATGCTCGTTTTAAATGAGTTGATTGATAATTAATAATACTCTTTTCAAAAGATTTTAATATAAAATTCAAACTTAACTAGTCCAAAAATGTGTCCCCAGCATTTTTGTTGATGTTTAACATTGCTATATAAACTAATAATCAATAAATACTTAGTAGAAGTAAAATAATATCGGGTTAGACTACGCTTATCATTGGCACATTTGTGTTTAGCAGTTCAGTTTAGCAAGGAATTATGCAGCCACTATCACTGAAATAACTTATTTTACTATTTAATTTATTAGCAGACAATTATAAATACCATACTTAATGTTATTCTTGGATAATCCTAATTATCACCGGTAATAAGAACACTAGCCACGATACAAAATCAAGGTTGCCAACTGCAAAAAAACTATTCAGTTAATATTGCTGTAAAACTTTATAACTGCTGTAAAAGTATCATGACATCTTATTTAATATATGAAATAACCGTGTAGAATTTAAATTAAATCCTAAAAAATGAAAAACTAGCAGATTTTATCATACAAATTTTTTTCATAAGGAAGATCTCAATCATATGGACAAAATATCCTGTAGTCTTAGTGCATGGTCTGTAGTCTTAGTGGTAGTTGGTAGTGGTCTTAGTGGCATAGTCATAGTCCTGTAGTCTTAGTGGTTCAGACAGTTAACAAAAGCAAGGCAGTATAAGAAAGAGAAAACCTAAAACCCCAAGGACATAGGTAGAGGATCTTCTCTCTCCATGAACGAATGGAGAAAGAGGAAATGAGACTGGGAAACTCTCCTCCTCGGGAAAATGGAGGTAAAGAAATGAGAGGACAAAAGATCTGTAGACAAGGTAAATAAAGAAGGGTTCCATCTGAATGGGTTGGTCATATTAAATTCGCAAGAGGCAGAGTGGTATATAAAAACAATTATAAGTAAATTTATATATATATATATATATATATATATATATATTCGAACATACACGCGATTATGGAGAGTAACCATAGCACAGGGTACTAATATTATTTAATACTCGAAAACATAAGGGGAAAATAGTCATGACAATAAATAAAAAACATTACACTATTTTTAATGCGTATGCATATAAAGCTTAACAATTGATGTTAAAAAATCATGGAGAACTAGTGAAAAGGACATAAAAATATATGTATGTTTCGCACTTCTACTGCGGGACCGGGTTAGGAGCAGGGGTTGTCGAGGGAATATGTTTAAAGAGTGAGCCAGAGGGTGTCAATATAATAAGTTTAACCCCATAATGAAGAAGGCATTGTTTAAATAATTTTGGGCCATCTACACCGCCGCCTTCCTAAAGTTGATATCCTGCAACAAAAAACAACACATTTTAACGCATCCGTGCCGTCATCAAACCCACAAACCACCATCAATACCTCCAGTTCTAAAGCTGTCAACCGTCACACTCAAGGCGCTTCACACCTTTCTCCCACTCCATCCGCGGCCATCGCATATGCAAAACTTCCTCCTCCATACAGAAGCTAACAGACACCCTCCAAAGATACCATAAAAAATCGGCTATCCATAGAGATTTCTAAAAATCAAAATCCTACTCCCGATGCCAAATAAACTCCTCGTACCAAACGAAAGTGGCCCGATAATTTAAAGTTCAATACCATGTACTACCTCGCTACAAAAGAAATCAAACACATTTAAAAAAAAATATTCCCGATTGCTAGCAACCGCACATCCGCTTCACCCTTCATTTAAAAATATTCCTCCGTTAGTTTCACAAGACCCTCAAAATTAAGCGATATTCTTAATCCAAGTAGATGATCACCTAGCGCTTCATTTTCATTCCCAGAAGGCTAACATCCATCTCTCCAGCCTAGCTGCAAATGCTACCAACTTCTCAGGCCTACAGACCCCAGTCTATAACTGAACTATTCTTCCCATCCTAACTGAAGAATTCAAGAACATCAAAGAATTTCATTAATTAATGCAGATTATGCCTCTCTTTTTATATCGGCGAATGCACAGCTGCCCTTCCAACCATAATCATAACACTACAATCACTCCACCAAATCCACCACATTCAAGTTTTAGGCCATCTCGAAACACACCGCTTCCCACACGAACATCCATTTGACGCCTGCTTCTACCACAATCCTCCCTGAAGCTTCCAGCAATATAGAGTTGAGACCTCGAGAGACGGCCTACATTTGGCAAAATAATACCTTTTTCATTCCGGGGAAAAACATTCTACATCGGCCCACCCTGACTCTTCCCACACACGCACTTCCTTCACGACCCCTGCTCCTCAACCCTACCACCCCCTTACCCCCGTCCCTTCACAACCCACCACTCACAACCCTGGGATCAGTTCATTCATCGACTACTGACGAAGGTGGTAAGACCGCCGAAGCGCATAAGTACACACATATATATATATATATATATATACTTATCATATGATTTTATGCCTAAATAAGGGGGGAAGTGGATATGATAATATATAATACATATAAGATATATAAACTTATAGAATAGTGTATATATATATTATATCTATTATTACATAATATATAAGTCACTGATGTTGGGAGGCATGAACATAGAAAAACGAATAGAAAGGACAATCACACGTTTTTCGAAAATATTTCGGTGGCAATACGATCTTAAAAAAGAGACTTTCGTACAGATTTGTTCATGCCTCCATTATTAATTTTCTCGACTTATATTATTGTTTACATCCGTGAAACTTTAAGGTTATATATATAT
>LYUA01000256.1:182697-196796 GCA_002093875.1 Calopteryx splendens | reverse complement strand
CCCCCGGTCCCCCGGACTATCTACTCATGCTCACACCATCAGGCCAATCCCATACCCCACCCCATATCTCTCACCCCTTTGCACATCAGCTCATAGATGCGCATTCCTCTCTCAGTATGCTAACTCTCCGAAGTCTCCAGTATCTTTCTTCTTAAAGCTTTCCTTTCTTTCCCGCGAGTACGCATCGACGTGTTTAACTCGAGTAGCATTGTACTAAGATGCTTCCACCATTATGCCGTGCAGGCTTCTTGAGCCGTCATCGCTTTGCATTCACTCCCGTATCTTGTATTTCAGCGGGCGTGAAAACAAGACGCAAAATTTAAACTGCATGGCATTTAATTCTGTGATAGATAACACACCTTGATTTATCGTAGTGAGAATGTTTGAAGGAAATAAAAAGGAGTTACTAGACCAGGGGGGGGAGAAATATTGTCAGGTAGTTAATAATTCGTTAATTATTATAAGAGAATACAATTAGTTAATAGATGGTCCAAGTGGGTATTTTTCCAGTTTTTCTTACCTCCTCGGAGAAATTTCAGAGTGAATGCAATCTCGGCTAATGCTTCATATTTCATGCAACTGTTGAAAGGAGAGATTTACCAATAATTTTTTAAGAATCGATGAGGTCACGGTCTATCCGGGGCTGCCTTAGGTAACATTCTAATCTTGTATATGTTATTACTATTACATTATTATCACCATGAGGCCCAAAAACATTTTGAGCTAAATTATACTTCATTAATAGATTAAATAGAGCAAAGAAGATAGAGTTGAGGGCGAGGAAGGGACGTATTGTATTATGCAAGATAAGAGACCGATTCTACGGTAATAAACAAAGTATATTCATAATAGGATAGAGTTAAGTGCAATGCACGATCAGCTATTAGCTTTAAAGTTTTAAAGAAAATAGATAATTTTCGTCGTAATACTGGAATATACACCAACGAGTAGACACAGTAAGATAGGCGTATATATATATCAAGGAGATGGAATAAATGGAAAAATTCCAGTAAGAAAACACTCCATAGATATGGAGCTCAGTCACCCAGTTCTGGGAAAAGGAATTATTTCGCCAAAAAACAATCGAGAGGTAGAGGGAAGAGGGTTATGAGCGTAATAAAAACTTGTTTGAAAACCATAACAGGCGTGAGTGATGGTGGAAAATACTGTGACAGCAATTAGATAATATCAGTTTGAGACAGATTTAGAAACGGCGCAATTAATTAGTTCATTCCTATGTAGCGGATTTACATCCGCATTAAAATTTATATAATTTATGTAGAAATTCGGAAAAGGGTAAGAGCAAATTGTATTTCGGACAACACCTTAAACAAACCTTAGATAAAGAATGATAGAAAAGCATGAAAAATTAAAAACCAATAAGAAAAACCGTGTTTTAATCTGGAAATCATTGTCATTATTCTTAATAAGGAAATTTATTTTACCTACCCTGGATTAAAAATTGACTAGCATAGGCTTCTCAGTGTTTATGATAACCCCACAATAGTTTACGGTTGTATGGAAATATTAAAAAAAAAAATATATCCCCACATATTAATTTCAGATCTCAGCAAACAATGTTATGAGGAGTTGAAATTACATTGCAACATTTACTCCCTATAAAGAATAATATCAACTTTGAACTCTTTTTTTGCAGTAAGAAAATCTGATATTGGATGCAAAAAAATACGGTTTTATATAATTGAAAACAATGGTTGATTCAATAACACTAAAATTCCTACCGGACTACAGAAATCTCTACTTCTAAAAAATCGACTTTAAAATTTCAATTCAGCATTTATTTCATTATAAGATAATAATTATCATAATTGACAAGCTGTGGAATGGAAATAAGTAGGAAGATTAAATAATACAACTAGATATCTCCAAGAAGTATGCCATCTCCCTGCTACTCCTTCCGGTAGAAATGAAATATGTTCCTGCAGGAACACGAATTTCGCGCATTTGTCAACACTGTAACTCACATCCCTTTTCTTCCTATTTTTCCAGAGTATCGCGTTATGAAAAATAATGTATATGCCGTCAAAGTTGTAAACTGCTCTGAAAACTATATTTACTATTCAATCTTCGCCAATAAAAAGGCTCATTAACGATCAACTTATCTGCAATGTTAAAAATATGAAAGAAACATTTTCTAGCAGTACAGTGAACTCTCGGTTAAAATAAGCATCGCAGAATGAAAGTTCCTAACTATCCAATAGAGTTTCCGAGATATTGAAATGATGATCTGCGTTTCCTTGCATTTTCCGGAAGGCATAAGCATATAAACCTCCTCGGTATTTTTCCAAAACAGAGATGAGGCTGCAAGAGTTTCACCACACCAAGGATTCCATATGCCCCAAAAACCACCTAAAGTTTCTGTGGAAGAGCTATGGGTATTAAAGTCTAGAGAAAGGAAGTATACACAGAAAGTTTTGAAGGAATAAAGGTTTTTGAAAAGATACGGCGACGAGCATAAGTTGGGAGGATCTCGAAGAAAACTTTCTAGAAAGATCAATACAATAAAGTTGGATGTAGACGGTAGAGCCCAATTCAGGTAGTGGACCTAACTGGAATAAGGTTTTATGTGAAACGATGAGGGGTGGAGGCATTATTTCTCGTAGAGAATGCTTTCGAGAATCAATAGAACTATTTATGCCATCGTTGTTTCAGCTTTTCTCTTCATTACAAATAACACGGTTTTTCGGTGATATTTAGGGTGGTTTACTTGAAAATATCTATTTTAGAGTCAATATATCGCTGGTTTTCATTAGCTCTACAAGACTAAAACGATAAACTAGAATCTACCCCGATGTAAAATATAACCCTTACCAATAGCACCTTACTAATTAATTCAAAAATTGTATTTTGTATTTTTATCAAATATGTTAATTGAGATGTAGAGAAATGTATTCCATAGTGTGCATGAATATAATATTAAATTTATTTCTAACTCGCGCTAAAAATCTTTTGAGACTCAAAGTGTCAATAATTTTATGTTTATTAAGGAAAATTCTGATTAAATCGTCTTCCTTAGCTTTTACGCATAAACACAAGAAAAATGCATTACGAACTCTAAATTTATGAGGCACCATGATTTAGTTTCGTCATCGTAATTAACACGATTGACATCGAATTATTGTTCAAGTAAGTTTGTTAGTACAATTATATATTTCAATTTTTTTAAGTCATCCCGGTTGACACTGTTTTATTTCTCGGGAACAGAAACCTAGAATTTAATACGTCCGTGATTCTGAATCGCTGGAAAGTGTCGTCAAGGCACTGATTCTGAAAGATGATAATGAAAACCTCCTCTATAACTCAAACGACAGCATTCATTTGAATCTCAGCTAATGATTAAAAACCGACCGAATTAAAACGATTATAAAAGAACGAACACAAGATAAGTGGGGAAGGTGAAAGGATGTGAATTACAGACAGAAAAAAGTTTGCTGTACCGGGAAGTTAAGCACGGACCCTCTACTTGCTCAGCCAAAGCTTTCACAATTGAGCTACACAGAAATCTATAAAGAAAAAAAAATTATATCCCGCGGGTGTTTATATGGCCGAATATTTTCGCTGTAGAAAGGCGCATGAGAGCTTATTCAGCCTCTACCAGGAGGGTGGACGTTTAGAGATTGAGGAATTGAGTAAAGGGTCAGCAGACATGTATATTAAATTAAGTAATATTGGATAAGTGAGGGAGGAAAATATTAAGCATTTTGGGTGAAATGATGGGAGGTAGGAAGTATGCAGAAACGAAGAAATGGTTACTGTAGGGGTGTTTCCATCAGAAACCTAACTTAACCTGTAGATTACCAATACATAGTGTTCCCAGTGGAAACAGCATCATAAATGCAAACGGGCTTTCGCCATATGGCTCACTTCCATATACTTAATTCATGCAAGAAATAGATTTTTATTATTGTTAAATGAATTCCCATTCATTTGAAGCTACTTATTCCCATTTTCGGTAAGTGAACAGTAGAGAGCCGCAGTCAAAAGTTAGGAATTTAATTACCCGGCTGCACAAATCAATATTATTTAAAATTCCGATTTAAACTTTATTAACTTCAATTTGATACTATGGTACTAAAGGCCATTTGATAAGCAAAATGTAATACCGACTACTATTTCATGGGGAGCTAATAAAAATAATGAAACAAAGTAACATTAGGAGAGCAATAAAAACTTTAATTGCAAAACACTTCCGTCTTCATTCAGTTCAAACTTCAACGCAGAAACAGAAATCTATCCAAGCACTGTCATGAAAAACCATCGTAAAACACCTCTAACTGATAAAACGTGTCCCCTTATTCCGAGAGTTTTCTATTCATTAAAAAATCTGAAATACAAGAATAACTCTCACAAAAAATAGTTGCACAGCACGACAGCAAAAAAAAGCTAAGGCCAAGTTTGGGGTAGAGTTGATTAATGACTGCCACTGAATCGCCAAGCTGGACCGAAGTAAAAGGAATTCATCGGCTTCCATCAACTAACTGAAAAATCCCCTTTCTTAATCGTATCTCTCCTTACGATCAACTCAAACGGGAGCACAGTAAAGCTATCAATTCTTCACTTCGCTTCAGACGTCCCTGTTCCATGACCACATCTTGGTCATCCATTTCCCCTCCCGTCCTTCCCTTTGCAATAATCATTTCCTTTATCATCTCTTCCTCTTGTCACCGCTTCATCATATTTCCACCACCTTAGAGTTTCTCCGTACCTCCTGACTCTTTTTCCGTCCCAGCGATTAAACACTTCCCAGCAGCGGCGACCGCCTCGTCTTCCTTTCCCTTCCCCATTCCATTCCCCGTTTAGTCTTTGTCTTTCTTTCCGTAGCATTTAACGTTCCCATTTATTCATTGACCCGTTCTTCTTTGGTGCTCACAGTTTTAGCTGTAAAGTTTTTCTTCTTTATACCCTCATCAAATTAGCATGGAATAAAGACAGTTATTCTACGAATGATTCACGCATTGAATGGCCTGGATTTAATGGCCTTCAATACAGAAAGCATGAATGCTTTTTCAATGGCGCAAAATTGGGTGAAATCCCTTCCAAAAGAATGACAAATTATTATATCTTTTCATTCACCGAATCATTATATCATATCGAACTTTCCAAACGACTGAATATATAATTCATAATTTATCATTGTAACTGTTTTCAATTAAAGTATTACTAAATACCTACCATGCTAATTCAACTTCTACACTTGCTGTAGGCTACGAAGGTAACCACTTTTTTAAAATGGTAATCTACCAGCCAGAGTTGGGTTGTGATGGGCACACAATTCTAGCGTCTCAGTAACCAAAACTATAATAACCCATTCTTCACAATTCCACATAGGTATATTCTGCCACACTTCATTTCCGTCCAACATGACTATTTTTTTTCCTCTCTCTGCCTCCCTTACCCAGCACACTCTCCCCTCTATCACAGTTTTCAACAATCCATTGCCATTTAATACACCCTGGATCCACTCTTTTTGTCTTCTTTGGATTTCTACCGTGAGTCTAAGCTTATGCTTATCGTCTTGCCTCAACGACCAAGTTTCCGAGCCATACTAAACCACGCTCCAGTCTTCAATGTCTCCGCTTTTATTTTATTTAGACCCTTGTCTAAGGTCCTCGTCAACAATTATCTCCTCAATGAGAAATCTTACCTAACGTAGCCAAGTCAAATAGCCATAATAAATTGGATACATGAAAAAATGAAATCAAATGCAAATATATTATTTTGAGAATAAATTTTTCAAAAAATTTCGATTTTAGGAATTCAATTATGAGATGTAATTAGAATCTTTATGGCTAAAATATTTGTTTTATTTTCATGCACACGTGCATTTCTATGAAATGTAATGTACATGTGAGGAAGCTATAACGCACGCAAAAATATATAAGCACTAAGATGCAAGGAAAGTATTTGCCAAGTATAAATTTGTCTCTTTCGCTAAATCAAAATAGACAGTTATGTAATCACAGAATTTGATAAAATATAAGATAATTATGCAAAAATATACAACATCTCTAGAGAACTTATTGAGAAGCACCTGGTGGAAAGAGTAGGATTCTTTATAATTCAACTTCATGCTAGTGGGGTGTGATAGGTGACAGCATTAGATTGCTAACCGGAATCCCAGGGTTTAAATCCTAAGTGAAATTTTTACGCAACCCCATCTAAATATCCAGGCGCTGCGAATTCTTAGTTCCTGGAATTTCGTGGGAAAATGCAAGTAGCCCGGGATATTGACCACTTTACCAGTGAGTTCTTCCCAAAATGGCCAAACCCAATCTTCTCGTTACATAAAATGCGGGGGGGGGGGAAATAGAAAATAGGAAATATAGCTCATTTAGAGGCATAAATTGTCTTAAGTGGAAGTCGAGCGATAGAGCAAAAATAAGAGAAATTTCGTGAGGGAACAAATATGTATATAGAAGATATATATGTAGAAGAAAACGGTAATGGTGAAGAATTTCGTTTTTTTCACCCTAACCTTTCTAACTCCAAGCGAAGGGGAAACCATTCCTGTGAAACTAATTGTGACTACATTTTGTGAGAAATAGATTAGCTTGATATATAGACATAAAATTAGGAACTCGGATGTTTTTAAACCCTTTAAAAAACTCAAATGGAAATCAACAAGCCTAAACATTATCCCATATCTTGTAAAGCTGCCCGGTATCGTCCATACATAATAGCAAACGCAAGCGTTTTAGGCGTGAATGGCTTAGAGGTTTTACACATAACACTAGGTGTTCACAGGTCAGATTCTAATAGGGTCCGACGTGGAATAGGCAAATTTTGGAAAGAAAAGAGTAGATTCCATAAAAAAATATTGGATGATACATATAAGGAGACGAGAGGGTTGTGAATTATTTTAAATATCTGTATGAAGTAAACAAATTACGCAAGAGTAGTTGAGGAAGAATCGACGAAAATTTTCAGTGTAAAAAAAAAGTAAGAAATAATTTTCCTTTTTTTGTTGGTTTGGCAGACAGGTTAGGACTTAATGGAATGAAAAAATGTTGTCAAAGAGCTGATAATTTTGATTAGAATTATATATAACCAAACTTGGTTTGGCAAACAAACTTTGGCTAGTGAACTGTGGGTTTACAGTAATTGCTGATTGCATTGCTGCATTGAAAGGGCAGGTAAATAAATGAAGATATATCATAAGGTAATATTCAAATTCTCTTGGAGTTTAATTGCTAACGCAGAAGAGCATAAATAAGAGCCGGGAGCATATTTATAAGGATTTAGACAATGTTTTGAAGCAATATCTGAAATTGGACATAGAAGTGTGTATTTTAGGAGAAGGTGTGTATTTTAGGATTTCCCCACTCTTTCAAAATAGACTTTTAGAGAGTGGGGAAGTTAATGACTTAGGGACTCAGGTCACGGAAAATAAAGACGTAAAATAATAATAATTAGCGACTTTTCATACGGCATTGGGCTTAGCATTTTATGGCACAGGAACATGGCCATTGAGGTAGGAAGATGCACGTAGAAATTTGGTAATTGAGATTTGAGTAAGGAGAAGAATGGATGAATTATGTTTAAATAACAATTATACTTCGAAAGAATAATATTATGTGTTAGACATGATTGTGAAAGAGAGCAAAATTATAAATGAAATAAAAGTACAGAAAAACTTTATGGATGAGATATTAATAATAATAAATTTTCGGTTTTAAGGTCCCACCACCTATTCCTATATTTAGAGACAGTGGATTCCCAGAGGCTTTAAATCAAGGGAAAAGTGAGTAGGAAGGTGGAGGGCGAAAGATGTTTTGTGAGATTGAAACATGGTATGAAGGGGGGTAGGAAGTACGCATAGGTAAAAAAAAATATTTTGGTGCATAAAACGAATTAGTTACGTTTTTAGTGCTTTATAAGCCCACAATGCTGAGGAATACTTTTCGTGGACCATCTTAAATGAAACGGCAATAATAATAAAGGTAAAATTTAATACTATATAAGGGGGTGGCGTTTAAAATTCTTCAGTTAAATTAAAACGATGGGAAATAGAGTGATAAAAAGTAAAAGACATTTAACACAGCCCTTATCTCTTTCGATTATTTCAAAATATGAAATAATGACTACATTCATGATTTAGATCCCACCGTATCGCAATCGGGATGTTATTTTACAGAATGGGCTGGTTGGGGAAACAATAGTGCTGAAGTGCTTAAATTAAAATGTGGGACAGTTTTTATACTTCTTAGTAATACAAAACTATCTGTTCATCTATTAATTTGTTACTATACCATTTGAGTAATATTAAAATAATGTTTCTGGAACCACACATCTAACAGCACACGTCAGCCTATCCCAATCTTTTTAAAATTGTGTCTTTGTAGATAAAGGTTAGGCTATGTCTTGGATTTTCCAGTATCTCTCTTATATCTCACAATCAAGTGAGAAATTTATGATAAAGTAGCTCAATATTCGCCGCAGTATCCGAATGTGCAGCTCGTCCTCGAATAAAGGAATCGTTACTAATCTTTCATTCTACAATTGCTGAGACGGCAAATTTTCTACTCTGAGGACGGCCCAGAAATTCCTTTCTATCTACTACTGAATTGCAGTACTAGACTAATATTAATCATTAAACGATAAATGTCTGGCAATTTATATTGAAGTAATGGAACAATAAAATAAAACACCTTCTGTACATCAGGCTTATTAAGCTCCAATGTATTTTAAACGCATGCATAATACAAATATGCATGTTCATATTTTAACGCCCTAATTTCTTTCGTAACAGGTTATATTTATTTTATCTAGTAAAACCACTATAACCATTCCCAGAGATGCAAAATCTTAGTAATATTTGCGAAAATTCTTGCAATCGGAGAAATACCAAGGAAAAATACGGATTAATGATCCAGCGTGTTTCGGCAAAATGAGTGAAAAACGATAACCTTATGTAATTCCTGCTGCACCAACCTCACAGTGTAAAATATATAGATGTCGTTTTAATAGAAGCAAAAATAGTTTTTTTTAAGATTCCAGTTATATAACTTAAAATTTGAGACCAATTAAATTCACAAACAACTTCATGGATAAATACTGAATATAAGTGAAGGATTTTTCCACTCAGAGACACGTGAAGGATTGAGGGAAATATAAGGAGCATTATTAATAACGCGTCTACCTTAAGTCGCCTTTCATAAATTATGTGAGTCAATTGGGTGGGGTTTGTGAATTTGGCAGATAGCGACACTTCTAGATCATAGGACAATTTGGATGGGTTAAATCACCGATGCGCTCTCCTTCCATTTTATACTCCTGTAATTCACAATTTTTCTTTTCAATAGAAAAAGCAATTTAGTCCGGTATGAAGGGAAGAGGTTACTATTTTTTATCCCTTATAGATATTTAGGCATCCAAAATATTTCGGACACACTATATGATTCAATCATCTGCCTGGCGTCCGGGAGGAAATTCTGAAAATTCCCTAGCATTGAAAAAATCCAAACATTGAGGTATTCATCAGTCAAAATTTCGAATATTTTGACAACCTTGAAAAGGGAGTCTCTTTTCCGGCACCCTATTCGATGTATCGAAATTTAAGCGCGATGAAGTAATAATAGAAAAGTGCCGTGATTTGCTATTTGATGTTCACATAGTAAGACTGACTATGCATTTCCCAAAGGGAGCACGGTATTAACACGTTTACAAGCATTTGGTCAACATCCCGAAGGGAAAGTGCAAATTCAATTAATTTTTAGCTGCAAAGTAAACATCATTTAAACCAGAAAAAATAAAAATTGATTTTTGTTAGAACGTATAATTACAGCATTATAAATTGCTTAAAAATACAGCATATTTGCGTCTTTATTGGCTTTTGGCCTTTGTTTTCAAGATTGTCTACTTTTTTATCTAATGTCCCTAATTTTGTTAAGAGCATCTGATAACCCTAATCCTTACTAAAAACTTTGGTCCCGGATAAATTATGCTTAGGTACTTAACAAGTCTCCTATGAGCGGAGGCACGCCTAATGCATTGCGAACACAATGTATTAAACGTAGTGATTGCTTCAAGAACCAAATGAATTTCAGCCGTCATACAATCCTAAAGATTTCCAGGAAATTGAAAAGATGGGGAACTGGGTGTCCTAATATTGATGTGATTGTAAATTTGTAAATGAACCTATTAAAATTTCTTTCTCAGAATGTTATTCCTTCAGTGACAAAAAAGGTTATGAAGTATTTCGTTGAGCTGTCACAGGAAATAGATTTTCCCGAAATAAAGTAAGGAATATTATTTTCTTGGTTAAAACTCCTTCCTTGTATTTATCCCCTTCGTCTCGCATGCCCTCCCGGCCCATCATCCCTCTTGGCCTCCCTCTCTCCCAATCCTCTCATTCCCCAGGGCTACCTGTTTGTTCAACAATTCTTCCATCAATGTTCCCCATACCTTTCCCTTCTGGTCCCCTTCTCCCCTAATCTCCTTACCAGCTCTTGCTAGCCTTGAACCATTTCCTCCTCTGACCCCAGAAAGCCTTGCGGGTCGCCAGGGTGAGGACTGGATGTGGGAAGAAGTAAAGCGTTCCCTGGAAACCGTCGACTCCTTCCAACGCTTCAAAAGGAGAGGGACGAAGAGTAGATGGAAAGAGAAACCCACGTTTCCCTGAGAGAATTTCTGTTTAAACCACAACACAGACCTGTACACACGCCCCCTTTAAGGTGCTGGTGCTCTTCACAAAGCCTCATTTTTCACGAACATACATACATAGATAGATTTGTAGATACGTACTAGGTGTACAGCTTAAGGACTGAGTAAGGCCGTAAACTGGTCCTTCCTGCGTATCAGCGGAGAAATCGAAGGGAAGAGATGGGAATGAGAAAAAGTTTCAAAGAAACCCTGATGGATAAGGAAAGAAAAAGTGAAAAAAAACAAGTCAGCGTGACGATGAAATTGAAAATCCACCCATGGAGGGGAAGGGAAGATTGCAACGTAAAAAAATGAAACCTGAGGGGGGGGAGCATTTAATGATGAAATAAAATTTTTTTGCAATATTTTTAAGGCAATATGTCATGACTGAGGAGATTGGGAGGATAGGATGGATAAATCATAGCAGTTATCGAGAATTTTTCCACATCCTTCATATGCATCTGGACATGACGATCTTCAATAGGTAGGATGAGGTAATGGACCGCTCACACAGATCTCCCCCGGGGGGAATGATGGAAGGTTGGAAGTCCAAGGGAAAGGAGAAGACGGAGGTGGCAAGGCCCGTCCGTGCGTGGGCGAGATATCCTTCCGGAAAAGCAAGGGGTACGACGAAATAGGTTATGGGTTGTGAGAGAGAGTGGCGCAAGGAACTTTGTTCAGGGCGGGGGATAAACAGCAAGAGGGCAGAAGTTATTCTTCTGTGGAACAACAAGAGCGAATGGATTTAGGAGGAGGAGGTGTGAAGATCCCTAGTTTCTAGGCTGGATGGTAAACACATTTTAACGCACGGCTATAAGGCGAATGGGTCTATAATATGAACGAAGTAAACACTTGGATGCCCTTGGGTGGAGCTGTGCTATGACTTTTCAGCACCCTCTGCACTAATTCTCCGTAGATTTTATCAGTGGTGGTTTTTTATTAGCATTCGATATTATGGCGGAAACCGTTCAACCGCTGAGGTAATTTTTGCAATGCAAGTTCTAGGAAGGTTCCTCCAAGGTCATTCAATAATTAATGATTTGTTTTCATTTCGGTGGATTCGGTGGATTTAGAGAAATTCGGTGAAGTTTCCACGACCTCTTTGAATATCGATCAATATAACTGCAAGGTATAGGAAAATTTAAAAAAATTCTTGCATGTTTTTTCATTCCCAAGTATTAAATTTGGTAGACACTGAATTCAAGGTTTAATGAACTTCGGAATTTCGATGAAAATATGTGTATTGAGGTCTTCCCACGGGAGCATGTTCCGATGACCATAACAGTGATGTATGCCCCTGAATGAGAGTCCGAGTGCTTGTGAACGCATGTCAGTGGGTGTCTGTATTTGAAATTTATGAGTACCCACGATCAAATACTAATAATTGATAAGCAGAAAAATGTTAATTTATATTTTTAATAATAGTCAAAGAGCTATTATGTTGAAAAATTTTCCCATTGAAAGAAGCAATTCGGTCATTTTGTCATTGTGTCGTTTTGATATTATTAAACCTAAAACATTGTGAATTAATTAAATTTAAAGCATTCACTCAAAATTTAACTTGTTTTGCAGCTTATAGCGTGCTATTTTCCCTGAAATATTTTGTTTAGGAATCAGTCAAATTAGTTATACATTTTATTAAACACCCCCCTTCTTCAATAATTGAGAAAATCAATCAATTAACTAACCAACAAATATTTATCCTCACAAGTTTTCTCAGAACCTGTATTTGAGATACCCTTAATTTCCTAAGTATATCAATTTTGTATCATTCTTTTTTTAAACTACGACATTGTCATAATGGGTAATTCATAGTATAACACTTGATAAAACTTCTGTATTTCTGGCTACTGACTTTCAAGTCTGCTTCTACTTACTGGATGTGTTTCATCTGTCGATGTTCACTTTAATTTTCTTTCGTCTACGGCCATTATAGGTTATTATATCTCAGAAGGAGTCAGATAAGTCTCCTTCCCCTCATCATTTTAGATCACTTTTCACTTCGTGACATTGTATGCACGTCATTTGTAAGAACATCTTGTTCCGTTTAAAGCTCACAAAATATTCACAATTTAACAGGACGTCTGGGTTGCTTAACTCGCTAAAGCACTCGGCCGGAAATCGGGAAATCCGTGTTCAAGCCCCAGTTCAGAGTCGGTTTAAGTCCCGGTTCAGCATTGTGAATTTTTTCTTGTGTTGTGGATCAAAATCACAGTAATCAACCCGAAGGTCGATTTTGGTAGGTGATGGTGGAGCTCAATGAGTAATAAGTCCTACGCCGCCGTGTAAAATTCACCCATCACAGTATTGTGGCCAGTTCCTTTCCCTATACCACCTGTGATTTCCCAGGATGACCTGGCACCCTAAGAACGGTCACAGTTTGGGTAATGCTGAGGGTGCTTAAAGGCGTCACCTGGAATCGAAACCAGACTCTCCGGTTCCGGTCAGAAATTTTTCGTAACCTGAAAATCACATTGATTGGATTTTGCCCAAGGCCTGAAAAGAACATGAACCCAAATTTGAACCCCCTGGCCCCCCACATGCTAGCAGTCAAAATCTCTCGCCAAAAAAATACCTACTACACTACCATTTCTTTATCTATTATTAAGTGTAATTTATATCAAACGTTATGGAGTAAAAGTGAAGATTTTGCGTGAAAATGATTTAAAAATTTATTGGGCAGGCATTAAAAAAATAGATTTTCAATTTCATTTGGTTTTAAATAAATTCAGGTACTGTTAAATCATTATTCAGTTAACCATAAATAGAAACAACTCCTCATGCAGAGTGACAGGAAGCAATTATTCCATTATTTATAGTCACAGCTTTTGGCGATCGTTTTTCTAACTCAACCCTTTTTCTAATCGAATGGGTAATTTTGCTTCTCTCTTGAGTTTCGTAAGGACGATCTTCTCTAATAAACAGCGTCTGCAATATAGTCGTAATTATTTTACGGACTGATTTTAGGCACCAACTCCGCCGTAAAAACAACGGAAGGATATGATACGCGGCACAACTCTTCTCTCTTCTCGCAAGATTATCGTCCGCCATGATCATTTGGATGGGAACAAAAACGGGGCCACAGCGCTGGGGAGTGTGCATTACTCGACCTAATTAGCAGAACGCGCTGGAGGGCGAGAAGAAAGGAGCGCTGGTGATTGGACTGCAGAGATGCAAACGGGAAAACGGGAAGGTAGCCGGCGATGTGGAATACGTGAAGTACAAAGAGGAAGTGGCATCCGTAGGAAAAGAAAGAGGATGTGAGTTTACAGAGGAAGAATGCGAACTGATAAAGATCTCCCGAAACACAAGTCATTATTAAAACGATGGTGATCCTCTTGAAAACGGAAATTTTTTTCCTACCCTAAAGGCTTAATTAACACCCTATCATTCTTAAATTGGGTAGGTTAACGGTAAAATTTAGAAAACGAGAAGAT
>LYUA01000256.1:160844-172679 GCA_002093875.1 Calopteryx splendens | reverse complement strand
GTTCGGGGGCAGGGGGGGTGGGAGCGAGGGAGAGGGTATTGAAGTTGAGGGTATTAGGTAAAAGGTGGGAAAATGACTGGGATTGGGAGGACGGGGTTGGTTTTGGAAAAGGGACTTTTGGATTAGGGCGGCAAAGGATGAAAAAGAATAAGGGGTTGGTGGAGGAGGAAAGGGCATTGGGAGGGATTGGGAGAATGTGGGAGCGATGGGGTTGCCGGGGGTTTTGGGGAGGACCACGGTATTGAATTCTTCAGCGACGCGTCAAAATTTAGCCGGGCACGATCGGGTGCCACTAGGAGGTGAATACATTCTTCTTTAAATGGGCGGTTTAATATTGCCTACCTTGGCGCTGGCGTCGCGGTTTCACAGTGTATGCTGTTTCTCCTAGAATGCTGAAGTATTAACCACTAAAATCGATCACACTTTGAGAGATACATGAAACAGAGTAGATATATAACCTGCCGAGAACAACTGAGCAGTGCAATGTTCAAATCTACATTCCATCTTTAGAAAAGCAGTGCAAGAGCTCAAATAAATGAATCAAGTGCTACGGAAAATAAATAGTTTTTCAAACTAATATAGTGTCATTTTACCGATATGCAATGCATTTGATCTTCGTTTGCATTGAATTTCACTTCCATTAGTATCGCATCAAAATATAAAAAATTCTTTCATGGAACATCTACGGTTAATGAAAACTGAAGTATTCCATCATTTGTCATAATATCTTTCGCAAATTTGATCCAAAGGCGATTCATTGGGTGAAACACGTCAGCCTTCCTAAAAGTTACACATACACTTTATAAGCTAATATATTTTACCACACTGGATTCTAGCGTAAATTTCACTGAGTAATATTTTATTAGGACCTTCTTTAAAATCAGATCTAGTGTATCTTACACTGCTGCATTATAAATGTATCACAAATAAATAACAAAGGCGTCGAAAAGATATACTTTAGTAGCTCCCATTTGTCTCGAGTACCTACCTTCTCTCGTCCAATAGTTTTAAATTTCAGCTTATTTTATCTATATAATGTGAGCTGAAAGGTTCTTTAGAGATAAGATATTTAAGATCAAAGAAAAGATGACCAAGCACTATTTCAGAAAGTTATTCAAAAAGACCATTTTTTCCAATAAAATTGAAAAATTATGTCACATATGGCAAATGGTACAAAATAATAATACTGCACCGAGCACTCATTATTCATCAGCCATCATAAGCACACACAGCACGATAAGAAGATTAAAATAATAATTTTACGTTCCTTCCTGCCAAATTTAAGAAGGAATACATATATAAAACCCGAGTCTCATTTGCTCGAGTATATTAGCGAGTTTTCTTTAGCAGAGGTCTATTTAGTTTTTAACGAAGTTTTTCAAAAAATAATTTCGCCTTGATTGATTCAAAACAATCATCGTGAAACATATTAATGTTTCCTCTGTTCCTAAGCGTTCAGAGAATTAATACTTTTTTTTTCCTACGCACCATTTCCAACACCATTTCTTTACCTGTCGTCGACTTGTCATTAATGAGTGGTATGTATTTGGTTACCAAGCTATATTAATGAAATGTGCGCCGTTGCTGATATCTCCGTTTTTGACCGAAATTATTTTACTGCTCCACATAGAAAATATATTCTAACCAATGGGTGATTGGAATAAGGTGAGAGTCATTAAATGAGATACCTAGTTTATCGCATAACAAGCCTATTGGAACTTTCACTTTCTTTTGAAATATTATTTCACCTAATTTCTCTTCATGCAACTTAAATCGCCTTACCCATAGATAAAAGAAGCTATGATGATCAAAATGTCATCTTCCAAGTTATTTTAAAATGGATCAACACTGAGAAAAATGTGTTTAGGATTATGCGAGGATATATTAGCGTGAAGAACGCGATTCAGAATTCGACCGGAAAAGCTTCCTTCTGTGTTTACCTCATCTCCTCTCTGATGCTTTAATTAATTTACCGCAGTTGATGAAATGCATTGCAGATCACTGAGGATTCTCTTATGTAAATTCGAAAACAAAAAAACTATCTAGAATATAAACTAAATACAGGAAATTGAAAACAATTATTTTTCCAATCGGAATAAATCATCATTAGTAAAAATACTTAATTTTGTCACTCGATTGTCAACAAGTGACTGATTAAAAACGCGTTACCATGGCTGTTCAATGTTTTTATGGATAAATATGCGATATATGGATGTTTGAATTATGAAGGTGTAATGATTGGAGATTGGAGATGGAGACGCATTCATCTGTACGCTGACGATACACCATTGTTGGCTGAGAGCCCAACATATTTATACCTAGTTAGCTTTAAGGATAATTTAATTTAGGGTAAATTTGCATCAAACGAATATTGTTGTCTTTGTTTGGAAGAATGATTGTATGCTTAGGGCAAGGGTGAAGAATTGAACTTTCAAAATTCTAGTAGATATGTTTTAATTCCTTTGCAGAAAGTTTGTAAAAGTACTAGGCTGGATGAATAGATTAAAAGGCGTGCATATGTAAATGTTCATATGTATGTACTGTAAAAACAAAGTACTGAAAGCACTACAAATAAATTCTTGTAGATGGAAGGCAAATTTGCTTTGCGTGGGTACATAACTCACCTTTAACGCCCATATGAAATTTCTTCTAGAAGGGATCTAATTACGAGGTCTGCTAATATTAATTTAAAACTGAAATTGATATATTTTTCTTAAAAAAATGTTTTTCCTCAGAGTCATCTAGATAGAAAATTGTTAAAGAGGGGAATAACTTTTTCCCCTGTTTTAAATGCAGAGCAAGAGACATTCTGCACGAGTTAGATCCACTTTTCCTAGGATACGGGAATAGGTAGACATGGAGATTTCGAGATAAGACAATTTGGAAATAAGATGCTAACGTTTTTTAGGAAAAATTTTAGTCCAAAGTATTGACTCATTGATTGTTATAATATCTTTCTTATTACTATTAAATTATTAGACATTTAAATTTTCGGTCAAGAGAAATGGAAATTCTACATTATAAAACCGTATCAACAAAAGCAATCGTTTAGATATTTAGTAATACCATATTTTAGATTACTTATTTATTACTTTAGTTAAAGGTACCAAGGTTATTCTGAAAATTCTAAAAGCATCAGCTCGTTAATTTAAAAACTAATTCATTAACTACTCCAATTATGAGAAATTGCTTAAACAAAATTAATTATGCTTATTGCATTATTTATGTATGCACATACTTATACAGGCTGGCAAGATTTCCGTTATTTGTACGAACCTCAAACTTTAAATTTTTACTAAAAATTAAACAAAGACTACATCCCTCACCCAACACTCCATTCCAAAACAATTAAAAACTTTAAACTTTCCCCTTTTTAACATTCCTATTCCTGCATGGCAAGAATAAATAATATTCACATAGTAAATAATTGGGAGACGTCATGTGTGTGCTTTCTATGCAGTACGGCAAAGCGTGAAATAGAATAGAACTTTAACACTGCTCAATGGGAAGCATGGAACGTATTTTCACCACCTTCATGTCCATAAGAAAAAGTAACTAATCTGAAACCGGATTGAATAAACCAATATGTTTCAAAAAAATGTATGCACACTAAGCCCAGTGTTTAGCTGGCCATACATTACCTACTTTTTTTTAATATTTATTTTGATTTTTATATGCAATTGGACTCACAGAAATATAGTTTTTAAAAANNNATTTTGATTTTTATATGCAATTGGACTCACAGAAATATAGTTTTTAAAAACGTGCTATTAAGCACCTATTGCTACACCAATGTGAGCTAGCTGCCTATAAAGCCACTATCGGCAAAACCCGTTGAGAGATGAAAGTTAAAATTGAAAATTTGCATACCCCTTTTAGAATTTGTTTACTTTTGTCTAGGCACCAAAACATACGGCTAATAGGACAGCCTTTATTGAAGGATTACACTCTTTAGGAAAGTACTGTTGAATAATCCATTCCTCTCACTTCCATTAAGCTACTAAAAGAACATTCCTGCCAAATTTAAAGTTCCTATCGACAGTGGTGATGAGACAGTGAGTCAGAACCTTTGATTTTAAATTCACTAGGCGAGCCCGTGCAATATTTAACCAATTTTGTTTTCTACAACAATGCTTACTATGCCTAAGGAAAAAATACTTCTTTAAAAAGATATATTTAATACATTTAAAAAAATATTGCACATTTTTGAAATAATAAAAACCGCGTATCGTAAAAGTATTCCAGAACTAGGATAATATAGAAAGATAATCGTAGAACAAAAATAGAGAAAATGGTACACATTTAAGTATTCCAATGAGTGAAAGAAGAAAGTTTAACACTTTACAAAATTAAAAATGCGAGTAACCGTACGGATTACGAGTAGGATTACGGATTAGGAGTATAACCGTTCCTGGATTTACTCTCGTACCTTTACGAGAATTAAAATAGTTTTATAAGGTCATCCTATCTCCTAGAATTACAATGTAAGCGCCTTGAATTCTTTGTCTCTAAAATTTCTTAATATCATCTCATTGTTCCCTTCACCACTTTTCCTAGCCCCTGTAGGTCTCTCTGACAAGTTTATTATTTAGTTCTTTTTGCATACATTCTTCTCCCCCATCCCAGTGTAAAAATTCCTCAATTTTCTTCTCTCTCGTCCATCTTTCTAACCATATCTTGTGTTCATATCTAATTCTTTTTGTTTTCATTAATTCCACTATCTCCCTTTTTCACCTCTTACTAACCCACTTTCATAGTCTACGTCCCAGTCTTCCACAATTCTCATATATTTTTCCTCACGTTTGTTCCTCAGATCCTGAGATTTCACCTCAGATTTTTATTTCTTAAACCTAATTTAGAAACCTAAGAACTGACCTTATATTTATTTCTTGTTCTTTGCCAACCCTTCATTTTTGATCCTGCTAAAGTTTAAAAATTCATTTTTGCAATCTTCTATTCGTAATAACAAGTTTTAATCTTTAATTCCACTTCATAAAAATAAATTACAACCCAAATCTACATCCGGCTCCGGGAAGCTGTTCGAGTTTTTTTTATTTTTATAAAAACAAGTATTAATAAATAAATATATAAATAAATATAAAATGTTATAAATTTAGCATGGAATGGTTCAAAATATTAAATTATTCATCATTGTAGACATGAAAGAATAAAAGAGACAAAAAACGCAGTAATATTTCTAGGCGGTCCATGCCATTCACTTACATATAGCAACGTGATCATGAAGTTACAGTAAGACGAGCGAGGCTTTACTTATTTCCTAATCTAGGACATCGACTTGGTTGCCATAGGATAGGAGCTCCTTCAGCACTTTGGTTGACTTTGTCCTCGTAAATCCACGTAGACACTAGGTACTGAGATAGTGCGAGGTAAGATTTCTTTAATCTTATTTTTTACGTTACACGGTTTTTATTATTTCAAAAGTGTGCAATATTTTTTTAAATGTCTTAAATATACCTTTTTTAAAGAAGTATTTTTTCCTTAGGCATAATAAGCATTGTTGTAGAAACCAAAATTGGTTAAATATTGCACGGGCTCGCCTAGTGAATTTAAAATCAAAAGTTCTGACTCACTGTCTCATCACCACTGTTGATAGGAACATTAAATTTGGTGGGAATGTTCATTTTGTATCCTAATGGAAGTGAGAGGAAAGGATTATTCAACAGTACTTTCCTAAAGAGTGTAATCCTTACAGCATGAAAAGGGAATCGGAAAGAAGGAAACGAGAAAGGAAAAGAAGTGGAGCCAAGTGCAGCAGAAAATCAAAATTAATGAAAAATTAACTTCTTAATCCTTAGTGAAGGAAAATATTGCGACACAAGAACATTTTTTCTGAGTGACGCCAGGTACGAGACAGCGTAAATCTCCATTTTTTTTCAATAAAATATCTGTTTCCTATTCCTCCAATTCATTTCCCCCTGAAATCCCTCGGTGTGCATTCACCCTTCCTTGTCTTCTTGAATACTTTCTGCTTGATCACCTTACGCGTCCACGGTAGATATGAACGCCTTTGACGCGCTCAGTCTCCACTCCCCATGCGTAATGACATCAAAGAAACAAGCATTACAAGCTACAAGAGCAGGTCAACAGAAAGAAATGAACCAATCTGCCACTTTTTCCTTTGGATCTCAGACTAAGAGGAACTAAAATCTGCTGGACGAAGGAAAAAGTGCTGCTGACGAAAATCAATCTGGAGTAAATTGGAATGCTATCGAGGAATTTATTACAATGGAAGCTCATTTGAGGTTTTCTAATTTATCGCGTGAGTGAGCAGATGTATGATGGAATCGTAAAAGGTTTACATTTTATAAAAGGCTAGTACAGAGGTTTTCAGTATTAAATATTTATGCTTTTAAATGGTCTTGTAGAAACAATCTAAGTCCAGTGCTTTTCTATTTTCCACTCTGTATAGTGTATGTCTATTCCTTACTACCAAGAAAATACTTCAATAGCGAATGAATTAGTGCATATTCCTCTTCAAAGCATTTTATTATACCAGGGAAAGGTCTCGTAGTTGGTTAAACCTCATATACCTAGTTGATCGAGTGCAAGCTTGTGTTCTTCAGGACAATAAAAACACTCAAAAAATCAGAAAAATTAAACATAAATTGAAATTAATGTCTTTAAAATTATATTTTGCCAATTTTATATTAATATATTGTTTTCATTGATTTATTCTAACATAAATAAAAAACAAAATAATGCTTTAATATCATTTAATCTACTTTTAAGCTCGAAAATGGTTACTTGCATATTAAGAAACTATTTAATGGTAATTCAGTAAATTTTACGAGGTGGCAATGATATGTCAATTGCTAAATTTTGTTCCTATTTGAAAACTGATACCTAAAAATGAAAGTCAGTTGTAACTGTCATCATTCCCAGAAAAACTTTTCTGTTGCCTGCTAGTTTTTTATTCATGGAAAAACTCCATTAAGCGTTTGAAACTTCATAACCTAGAAAATATTTAGTAATCCAATTTATTAAAGGTTATGAGAATTTTGATTAATCTGCTACATCAATAATAACTCTTTTATTATATATTCCATTAATACCAAATAAAATATTGGTTCAATATCAATTTTCGGGGCAATTATTTCATTGAAATTATATGATAAACCAACTAGAAATGCGGGCTTTCATAAGAATCACTTCTTCTTTTACTGTGCTTTACACATCGCAAGCATGGTGCAAATAAATTCTTCTAGATAAAGAGTCTGCATATTAACAGCTATCCCATAAAATGAAAAAATGGAGGCATTTAGCAAATACATAAAATGGGATGAGTCAAAAAAGAAACAATAATACTTTCTGTAATCTGATTCCCGTTCCGATAAAATGGATAGTGAAATATTCCAAACAGCAATCATATCCACGCGGAACGCTTGATAAAATGTTTTGTAGCTAATTAGAGCTATAAAAAAACTTCAATACACAAAATACTCCGATTTATCGGGAATCAAGAGAAAATTTTATATATACGAGAGTTAATTAGGCCATGAATGAATAATAAATTAATTGCATCGGTACAAAATTTTAACTGTAGTCTGCTTAAAGCAAATACCTATAGTGACAAAAAACATAAGGTTATACTTTGGATTTAACTGGACAACTGGCATCATTGACTGAGATAATTAGCATTCAATATATTAGCTGATACCACTCTGAAGTACGAATCTAAGAAGCAAATTACCATTTAAAGAAAAGACTATTAAATACTTTTATAGGTATGGATTATAGCGATGGATGAACCAGAAAACGTTTATTTGAGGCAAAAGAAGAGCGTAGATAAAAGACTTTCGGGATGTTCGTGGAAGAATGAAGAAAATAAGTTGAATAGTCATGAGCTCATGCGACCAAGTGTCACATGGGGGAATAGGATAGGAGGTTGCTCAGTGGAAATCGCTGGAGGCAGAAATTGTACTGTGATTGGAACGTTAAATGGCAGATAATCTAATACTGAAGGCTGAGATGAACATAAGAAACGGGGGAGAGGGAGAATTAGAACAGCCTTTTAAGACATGAAAGTATGCACAACTACAAAAGCAAAGAAATGGAACCAAGGCGAATAAAATAGACTTATAAGCAATACTTGCTCGGGACCATCCAAAGTCTACGTATAAATAGGCACCCCACCTAAAACGATGAACTAAAATTATAATGGCAAACAATGGCCGGTCTATTTCGCAATGGTAATTCATAAAAATTGTTCCTCTTGACATTTAAATTTTACTAATAATGAATAATGCATATAAATAATTATATAGTTCATCCAAAAATATGGAAAATTATCAAAACGTTTTCGGTTACATAATTAACAGCAGCCTACATATATTCCCTGGGCACATAAAAGTAACCTTCTGACCTAATTTCTCATAGTATCACCATATCGAATACACGGTAAATCACCCTTTATTTTATCCATTCACACGAGTTTAACACAGTTAATATGCAGATTTGGTCACTAATTTTGGATGAAATGAAATAAATTTTGCATAGATGGTATGCATTTAAATCAATCGCCCTTTGGCTTGTATGGTAACTATAATCAAATATTCATCACGATTATTCATGTACGCTTTGCAAGGATGAACTTCATTTGCAATATACATTTCAGACTTTATTTACAAACCTATTTACCTATTCATTCATCAAGGCATAGATTTCTAAGAAATATCTAATGACATTTTAATGCAACATAACTCATACATTTGGCACCTCTTTTTAGACCCGGTTTAGATTAAGCATCTATTACCTTTCGGAGGAATAGGTATACCAATATTTGACTTCAGTACCAAGTTTGGTAACTATACTTGGTAATCTTAAGAGAACCAAAGATTTAGCTCTGCATCGAAATCATAAAAAAAAATTTCAAGCAGACCGGTAAGCTGGTGACTTTAAATTAATTAATTATTTATAGGCCGACATATAATTGGCCATTTAGAAAAATGGAGAAATATATGCCAGGACTGATAGCTATAGACTTCCTTTTCCCTAAGAAAAACGCCATTAAGAAACAAAAACCTAAGTTCCTTATTCGTAATCTAATACTTTGACGGCTTTTTTCAACGACATCACTTTCCCGTTGTGTACTCGCATGCTTGACTCAAACAGCTGGTTAGCCTGTATGTGATTCTTATAGATAAACACATCAACGGGCAATGAACTTCCCTCCATATCTAACGAAAGCGTATTCGCGTGAGGTTAATATTCATTCGTCCAAAAATTTCGATGTCCCTGCGAGAGCTTAGCAGAGTTACCAAGTGCTCACTTAATCAGAGGTTCCTACAGCTCTTTTCGGCCACACGAAACGATCGTTCCCCCATTAAGACTCCCTTCACCACAGAAACTAACACCAGTATCGCATGCCTGGCTGTTTCTACTTTCACCCTTTCCTCCAATTAACGGATACGCCTTTAATTCTTCATTCTCCATAGAGCTCTTCGAGGCGGGGGGTGGGGGGAATAATAGTTTCGAGTTAATTCGTCCTTCGTCGGTTGAGAACAGAAGAGTTTTCATCTCGACAGCTATCAACAGGTTATCATATGAAATTTCGTCGCAAGTACAAGGACGCATTTTTACTTAGAAGCCACGGTGTCTAGGAATAGTGGTCTAACGAACACTCCACAGACCCCCCGCTTCCTTTGTGTACCACTTCAATAACCTAATTATTCCGAAATATATTGAGTGAAATTTAAAAAAATTCAAATCAGAAATAAAGTCAAAGAAGATCTGAAACCTAATAAACGCCAGGGGCGAACAACAGTTTTTTATTTATTTATGACAAAATAATGCCTACTATGCATTAGTATAGCTTAAAACTTCAAATTAGAATAGTTTCACTACCATTGTTGACCGTCACTTGTTGAGTTATACAATTATATACTTGTCAAAATTATAAGGAAAATCTAAATGAAATAATTAAACATACAATTAAGGAATAAAAAATCTCTTGGTTGCAGAAATATGCATTTTGCATCCACATCGTTCTTCACAGGACAGGGGAAGTTATGACACCCCTTTATTATTGCACAGATATGGTAAATAGCTTTTCATTTTAATATTCTTAAAAGGAACAGTATAAATTGTCATATTTGGGAAAGGATTCCTAGTAATAATAAAAGAATCTGTTTGCCTTCGGAGTTATTATTGACGTGATCACAAATATTGATAATTATAGAATAAATGTTTAAATTTCTCATTACTTTGGGTACTACGATTCCCTCTAAGTTAGATTTTTAACTCTTATTCTCGGTATAGTTCAAGAGGTTGTGTTACATTCCTTTAAAATCTTGGGTCTTTGTTTTTTAGTTTTTTGCCTTTTTTAAATAATTATTGTGATAATTCCACAACATTTTTAAGCTTTTAAAAAATATTTCACTAAGAACCATTAATTTAGCATAAAATATAAAACAAAATGTAATCCTAAAGTTAACTTCTTCACTAAATCTAACCAGAAAAATCTTTTGAAAACACCCACAGAATGTTGATTATTTAATAAGATTAGTATTCAGCTTAAGGGATAGTTTTGCAAGCAACTTTGTAAAAAGTTAATGGATTGTATTGCTATTGAAAGAATGAACTTTTTTTAGTGTCATAATTCTGACTGCTGTTCCCGTCACACGGCATTCTTTAGTGTAAATGACTGCTGCAGAATAATGCAAGCTAGAAAGTCATTTACTAAAATAATCGACTAGGTATTTGATTTCATTTTAACTCGTGATATACGACTATTACCACCTAAAGTTAATTCAATGGTGTACACTCTAAAAATGGAGCATGCATAAAGATTCTTTTTCATTTCTCTTCCCACCTTAAGTTTATTTATAACTTTACTTTTATTTTCACAATCGATTCTGCAACGGATCTTTCCAGGGGCACAACATTTATTCGATATTAACGGCGGATGCGAGGGATGTGAGCACATTCGACATCCTGCATTAAAAACTAATTAAATAAATAACGCCCACCAAAATTACACCCCTTCACCTCTTCTCTTCACGCTCCCTCAAACACGTCCCGCCGGCCGGGATCAGCCCCCACACTCCTTCCAACTGGCCTCACCCTCTTCTGTCGCCAAACCACCCTCATTCTCTGCCCTTCCCTCCCGACTACCCCACTGCTCAACTGGCCCACCACCTTTCTGAACCCGTCGACAGCCTTTCGTTTTCCTAGCTCTCTTAACAATAACGGTGACCGTTCCACAACCCACCCCCTTAGGCCTCCCTCCCAACAACACTCCCCACCCCTTCCACGGGCTCATTCCTCCTAAAAAAAAACAAACTCCCCCTCGCTCCGCAAACTCCCGCTGCATCAGGCTTCCGCTTCCAACCCCACCAGCTTTCCTCCCCCTAAAATCCTCCCGCTTACCCCCTCCCCCCCCTCTCTCTCTCAAAAAAACTCACCCCAACTCAGTCACAAACCCTCACCGCACCACCCCGCCCATTTTATTACAAAGGCGGGCGCGGGAGAGGGAGAGCAAAAAAAAAGGCGAGAGACGGGATGCGTGGAAGAACGAGAGAATGGGAATGAAGAGAGAGAGAGATAGAGGAGAAAGAGGTGGAGGAGAAAGGGAGAGAGATGCGGGAAATGAAGGGGTGGAGGATGGAGTGTGGAAGAGGTTGGACGGCAGAAGGGACAAGGAGTGTGGTGAGGAGGAGGTGTGTGTGAGAGTGGATGTGAGCGTCCGTATGTGTGAGGGGGTGTTTGTGTGAGCGGGCGAGAGAATGGGAGGCACTACGGAATGAATCCGGTGGCCAGAATAAAAAGCGAGACAGTAAATCGATCGCTTGATAAATCTGTGCCAGAAGTCTACTC
>LYUA01000256.1:91977-103444 GCA_002093875.1 Calopteryx splendens | reverse complement strand
GAGAGAGAGAGAGAGAGAGAGAGAGAGAGAGAGAGAGAGAGAGAGAGTGAAATAGAGGCCGCAGAAAGAAATAAAAGAGGAGAGAAAGATAGCAACAAGGAAGGGAAAATGAAAGAAGGAGAGGAGTGTTTTTATGGACATAAAGATGTTTCAAGGAGAAGAGGAGGAAAAAATATCGCAGAGGAAATGAAATTGAAGACGGAAGAAACAAGTAACGTATTAGAAGGCCCCCTTATATTTTGAACATTTTCTTCGTCAAAATCCTTACGCGGCCACAGGATAGTAATAGATAAACGACTCGAAAACATCAAGAATAAACTGCTCCTATTTTGTGATCCTTACTTGGTGAAAGAGAGAATCTCTCCTGCAGTACACTCGGAATATAATTACAAACTTTCTGTCGTCTTGGAACGTTATAATTGTACGCATGGTTTGAATCCAACCTTAAACAGAGTATTTTCGTTGTAAGTGGTCTTTCCAATAGGCAGAATTGTGCCCATTAACAAATGGTTTAAAAAAATATTGGCCCCTATTAATGCATGCTTTTCGCGACCGTTGAGATTCAATTTTTTCCTCTTCAGTGAAAATACGTAAATGAATTTTGAACAACTTACGTAAGAGTTACCTTGTGAGATTCCTTCATTACGGATTGAGTAAAATTGTCTTTTATTCAAATCTAATTTGTCTTCAATTAGGTATATAACACGGTTTTAATACTTGAAATAAAAGGGAGCATTGGTTAGGGAACATTGGAAAGGGAATATAAACAGCTCAGATATCAGAAAGGATAGGAGAACCTATCTTATGCTTGCATTTTTTTAAATCATAAGCATTTAGAAAGCGAGACTCAGTACTTCAAATCAGTACACCTAATAGATATGTAAAAATAATAGAAAACAATTCATCACCATGGAGATTGTATCAATCATAGCAAAATTTTCTTTTCCAAGAGCTGTTCAATAAGTGTTAATCTTAAATTTTTATTTCCATTACTTATTGTGAGACAATCTAATGCTATGTAATATTGCTAGCACAATGAGTAATGTATATTTAGTACAAGTTTCATTGATTTGATTCCAGTATTGCGTCTACGGCCGCCGTTGAAACATGCTCAGTTCGTCTAGAGCAACGATGAAGATACCAAGTGACGAGCGTCAGGCTGGATTGAAATTTTGAACCGCTTGAATTTCATTCGAATTTAGCACTGCTGCTGCCATTGCGAACATACGCTAAGACCACCACCAAAAATATTGAAAATATCATTGGTAACAGAAAATTTTCACATTAGACGTGTTTTTGCGTGTTATGAGTTCGGAGACTAGTCATATTCGGACAACTGGACGCCAACGTGCAGGATTGATCACAGTTGAAGTTGATCTGACAGGAACACTATAGTTCAAACCTTGCCCAATGTGACATTTTCCTGTTCACCAACGTGAATAACACCTTCGAGGAGAGTGTTTCTCATCACCAGAAGCGGGTGGTGGGGGCTTCTGATGCGCTTTTGAAGGATCTATCAAAAAACGTATCTATTACAAAAATTCCAACATGTCTTAGAAGACTGATAAAAAGGGTGGGACAAATCATGACAACCATACGTTAAGAAGAGCCATCAAAATTGGGGTAATGAGTGAAGGTATGTTGTCAAAATAAAATAAGGCCATTTTTTATTGATCAGGTTTCATATCACCAAAGTTTAGCTCAAATAAAGAATAAATGAATATGCAGTAGGCAATTAACGAATAGAGAAAATTTTTTCTATAAAATTTTGTGAACGCATGGACTAGGCTTTGCGTGAAGAATATGCTTAGCATTATAAAACAATTTTAAATACTCTGAAATCAAGATGGGAGCCTGATTTCCTACTATAATGCGTATCAATTTGTTTACTGATGAAATGTTAAAATTTTTCCTTCAGCTTATAAATATACGGAGCGCGGTAGTCCAGTGATTGTGCAAAAACAATGAGCTACTAACCTGACCTAAAGAAAATGGTATTTTATGCATAGAAAAATTAAAAATATAATATTAAATTTAAAATTGCTAATATCTAGATAACATATGTGACGAGCAAGAAAAGGCTACTCACAACTAGTTTAAAAGATTTCAAATAATATATTCAAGCATAACATATGAAGAACCTAAACTAATGATATTTAAACAAGTAAGTAATTTTAACAGTGATTTTTTATCTCAATGTGGATCCCTATTTTGAAAGCCACTTTCGAGTTTTTTTCCTAAATAAACCCCATCTTTTCTTTCTGAGACAGCCCCGTCAAAAATCGATAAACTCATGCCTTTTATATGAAGCAGCTTTTCAAAATTCAACATTCGGGTTCGAATTTTCTATCTTTAAAAAAATTGAGTAAATAACTCCCACACCTCGCCGACGCTCAGTTAAATTTGAAAAGACACAATCATGTGCGTGAATATGAATTATTAGATACATAATAAAATAATATTGGTTATAGTCTTGGGTAGAAAAAATAATTGTGGATAAAGACTCTCATCAATGTGCTACGCGTTAAAATTGGCGGAGACGCTCTCCGGTGTTTAGTATTAGTGTCGACCTGTAATTGGCTTTTTTCATATCGTATACCTTGCAGTGTGTGTTTTGGAAACTATGTTCCAAGAAAAATGGTAATTCATAAATTTAATAAAAATCCTAGTGAAATATACAAAGTTAAAAGGTAAATTTCCTTCAAAGCGATTGAAAAAATGAAGTCAATGACTAATTTTGCTTATAAATTATAATTACAGAAAATATTGATTGCATTTTCACTACGCACCTAATACATACTATGTGGTGCGTGAAGACGTAGAAGAGGCTCTATACGCCAAATGTTTTGTAATAGGAGTGTTCGATGAACTTGTTCCGTTAGCTCTGAGTCGTAGCATGCTCACTGGATCATGAGATGGAAACTTGGCACCTCTGAAAGGCCATCTCAAATGGAATACAAGCCTATATCAATCATAACCGTTTTTTTACTACCGTATTCTTCTCTGTCAACTTTCAGGAGAGAGCAAGCGGACCTTTGTTTGTTTTTCAGTATAAGTGCACAAATTGACGATGAATAATTTAAAACAATTTCTGCCCGTGTTAACTACCATGATTTTTGCAACTCATCATAAAACGTACGCATAGGTTGAATTTTTTGCATGATTATGAAGCGCAGGATATGCAAACACATAATCGACTGGGAATAATATTTACTTTGAGAAATTTTTCACATTTTTCATAAGTAATAAACTCAAGAATTGTAAGAATATAATTTTTGCTAAACGGGACCTGTATCAGATCTTTCTCTGCCATGATCATGCACTCCCGCACTGCTCTATACGCATGATTATGACGAGGAAAGGGTGACCAACTGACGAAATTTCAAATAAACTAAGGAAAGTTATCAATTGAAAAGTGCATTCAAGAAAAGTATATATCTAATTCTTCAGGAAGATCGATTATAAAATCTATTAGGATACAGTAATAGATCCCTAGTTCAATGGTTGGGACGTTGCGTCGCCACTCAACCAACAAGCACGGGTCGTCAACAAGGCTAAAAGATTCGAGGGCGGGAGCGTTACAATTATGTTACGAATTTCGCAAACGCTCGTTGAGGAGAAAGATGAGACGGGCGATGTGGAGTGGAATATATGCCTAAGTAAACTAAGGAAACAGGCGTCTTATTGTCACAAATACATTTCACCAGAGATCACTCCTCACGACCACAAGATGAACTGAGGAATGCGTTTCGTAAGCCTGTTTGAACTATACGGGTTTACATAGCAGTGAGCCAATTTTTACTACAATGTGTCTGACATGCAGCATATGTACATGATGCAGACATGCTATCGTCATTAGTATTACTAGAGGTAATCTACCGGTTAACGTAGGTTTCTGTTGGCACAAATATTAATTAAGTATGCACTGATATGCTCATATCAACTTATTCCCGCTCAAAAATTGAAATTTGTTTCTTTCTCGACTATTTTCTTTTAGAAGCTTTAGTGGAATAGTATGAAATAATTTATTTCCTGGCAGGTAGTTGTTGTAAATATCACTCACATCATCACCTGCATCATGAATTTAACAACGAAGTCCTAAAAAAATACTAGACAGTTTATAAAATTCAGAATACGGTTTTTCCCCTTTTTTCTCATTTATTAAGCATAATACGTGTAAAGCATGCACATAAATAGGTTAGTTGCAGCTCTATGCGGTCTATATGCGAATTTGATTGCCTTTCGTCTCAGGGACTTGCCAAAAAGATAAAGAGTCTATCAGAGCACCTCTTGTAAATAAAGCCCACCCCTTGGAAATAGGGAGGTGAAGTTTATAAAAGACCGAAAGAAAAGGCGGGTCAAGGAAGTACAGCTCAAATATCGTGAAGGATGAAAATTCCAAGGCTTTATATGGAAGGAAAGGGCATTTAACCGATTTCCCTAGCATTCTTTTGGCCCAGCAGGCGAATTGAGTTTAATATCGGAGATTGCAATCTGAGTCTGTCCACAACGTTCCATTCAGCAAGCGTCTTCATTATGAGGTCCAAAAATACCGTTTCTCTATTCAAAAGAAAGTACTTAAATATTCGCGAGAAAAGGACGAGAAGAAACTTATCTTTTTTCTGCATATTTTTTCTTCTCCAATTTCCCTCTGCGACGGGTCCAAACCACTCTTCACGAAAATACTGACCAATGAATATTGTATGCTGAAGATGAAACTGGTTCATACAGCTCTTAAAAACATGAACCATTAGTAAAATTCACAGCGAATCAAAGTTGTAAAACTTTAACTTAATATTTTATGCGTGGCAATATTAAAAAATCATTATTTGATGCCAAAAATTTTCAAAAAGTACTTAACTGAAATACTTCTGTACACACTTTGTTACAAATGTACTTTATTAGCATCCGTGTGTGGAAACTCGAATGCCGAAGGCGAGTTAAGCCTCTATAATTACTATATTGTATGTTATGCACATTAATCCAGTATTAAGTAGAAATAAAGCGTAATATTGTTGTTTTGCAATTTCGTATAACTTTAAGTGAGATTTTGGATCCATACCTCACTATATTACGGAATCACTACTTTAAAGAAGCGGATCGCGTAGAAATTAGATTTCTGGCGTTGGTCATACAAGAAATTTAAATAAAGAAAATTATATGAATGAATGCAATGAATGAACCACGAAATGAAGTAGGTATCATTATTTATAGCGTGGCCATTTGTTTCGCAAAATTTGCCCATCGAGGAATATGAAGTAGGTATTGATTTTATATTAATGCCTATGCGAAGGAAGGAAATGAAAATGAGTTTCGTCTGCATAAGATAAGGCAGTTCGGATATCAATTTGGGGAAGTTGATTCTTGATCTCTGGAATGGCTCCCATCTTTGCTCTCTGTGATGACTGCATTTTCGCAAAGTTTAATTAGTCAATGATTTATCTACTCCCAGTTTCAATTAAGCCCGTCTTCTTCTTAACCTTCTGATGTGAAAACCTAATTCTAAGGTTGAAATTCAATTTATCAAATGGCAATTTAATCCTGATTATAGCTAAAGTTAATCTCAACAGATTAATTGCCTTGAATTTCCTAGCGTTAAAAAATTTCACAAACTCACATTATATATTACCACGGAGAATTCTTTTCGCAAAATTTGACCTTCATTACAATTGGTGCATACAGCTCATTATAGAAAAAGTGATCATGAAATGAATTTGCCTTAGGAGTCGCATGAGATTGAGCATTCACGAGCATTGAACACTTGACTAATTAAATTGTAACAGTAGTTGTACGTCATCAAATACTTTTATGCTGAAGAATGTATTTAATAATATAACATAAATATGCGAGATGCCATAAAAAACTTATATTCCCATCTGGGTGGTTTATCTTAATGTTTAGGCAGCCGGTAGCGCGAAATATCAACTGCGAAGCCCCAAATTTTTATTATTAGAAACGAATCACTCAACGATTAATTTATTTTTTTTAAACTATGTATAAACTTTGTGATGTAATTTTGTGTAGGTCACTCTCTGGCCTAAATATCGGGCTTTTTCAATATAAAGATACTTTTGAAAATACATTTCTAAAATAATATTTCATAAATGCTTGCATATATAAAGGGGAATACGACACCTTTAGAATAAATTTTTAAAGGGCGTTTTTGCGATTCGAAAAAAGAGTGAATGAATAAATTTTTGAAACTCAAAACGTAACCCACTTCAATTTATATGAGGATTCTCAAAACTCGCATAAGGATAAGAAATATTAGAATACGATTTATGCAGAACTAGAATGAAACTATTTTCGCGGAAATAAATTTCAGGTGAGAAGGCAAAAAAGTGTATATTCTAGAACATTAACATCCACGCCAGTTGCACCATTTTTTATCGACGTTCAACTGGAGTTACAAATTATCCAGGAAGCTTCTGATGCATCTTGTTTTACGTTCCCCTACCGCCAGATGACTCTGCATCTTTTTGAGTAACGTATGCAGGACGTCACGCCGCGGAGAAGCTCTAGGAGAGCAAAACCGTGAATGGCAGGGGTTCCGACACTCCTCTTTCTCTCCCTCTCTAATCTTTCAAGTTCTCCCTTCCTAACTTCTTTCTTTTGACTCGATCGACCTCTCTCCCTTTGCCTCCATCCTCCTCATCGCCAAAAGGAATTCCTATCCCCTTGAGTCCTCAATTCAATTCCCTGCATCCTCCTACACCTGATTACTTCCCCATTTCATCCCAACGTATGGAATAGGAAGTTACGATGACTATCGTACAATGATGATAGGCACGCATATACGAGATAGCAACGCACACTTTACTGTCGCATGACGAACGAGAGTAGCTTTTAATTAGATGATTCTTTTAGATCCTGCAAATTGCCACCATGCTTAATATGGCCCAAAATACTCATTCTCCTTTATTCCTCCCGGTATTAGCTAGCATGCACGTTTTTACCATCAGTTAATAGTTGTATAACTCGCAATAGTTCTTCCAGCTACTTCTGCATTACTCGAATATTCTCTATCGACTTCCTCCTCTAGCTGCTTTGCATTACATTAACGAAACTAAGTCAATTAACTCTTAACTTTAATGTAATACTCAAAGCCTCAGTTCTTGGTCCCAAACCTCTGCTTCATCCGTTTGAATTATCATAAATAAATACTTTATATCCCTCACCGTGTGGGAAAATTAGTTTCATTTAACTTATATTCCAGTTCCACTGCCCTAATCATCTACATTCTTCGCGCTTCGCCTCTATTTTTATTCAGCATTGAGTCATCGTAAGTTATACTACGAGCGATGAGGGATTCATTCGTCAGTTCTGCTCAGGGATAAACTAATCAGCACATTACTTTAGCCACGTTCCCGCATGATTTACAAGAGTATTCTGTCATTCCTTTTCATAACTACTTACTCCTGCACATTTTTCATCCGCCGAGTGCCCATAAAAGCCGAAACAAAGGTTCAATAACTCATCTATATCACCCTTTACTGCTAGGCCTTCCGTGATAGTCACTTTTCCCTCATAAATATGCGAGCCCTCGGTTCTCCCCCCATTCCTTTCCCTCCCTCACCTCCATCAACCCCTTGGTCACCCCGGAGGCTTTTCACTACTCCCAGGAACCCTTTTCCTGCGAGCTCAACTCCTAATTGTGAGGCCCGCCCCTCTCACTCTCTTCATTTGCATCCATCCACCCCCTAGTCCAATCGCTGGGACGTCGCCACTCAACCGGCTAGCACGGGTCGTCAACAAGGCAGAAAGTTCCAAGAGGGGGGAGTGCTACAATTATGTTACGAGTTTCACAAACGCTCGGTGGGGAATGGGGATGAGAAGGGCGGCGTGGAGAGGAATCGGAAGACCTAAACAAACTAAGCTAACATGCGTCTTACTGTCGCAAATACATTTCGTCGTCGAGCGAAATCTTCCTTTGAATCGACAAACAAACGGTTAAATCGAACTATTTCAAATTTATCTGATGTTGTTGGACCGCTCCAGTTAATAAGTCATGCAACTAAATTGATCGAGTGATTTTACTGTATCGATTTCTCCATATTTATTCGTCCTCTATAAAGTGGTCAGCTTCGCTTAAATAATATTCTGGTTTCTCATCATCCAGATAGAGGTGAAAAGAATGGATGTCTTTATACCATGGGACAAGTGGTAGAAGATGAGTCATACTGCCGATTAATTAGCATACAAATTTCAAGATTTATGTCAAATTTTTATTTTAAATAGATTTACGACATAGTTGGGAACTCTATTAAAGTGGCATAAAATTACACAAAATCGGAGTAAAACTTGCACTTTACTTATGAATATTCTTGAAAAGTTTAATTAAGGAATCTAAGTTCATTATCTTTCTCACTCATTCAACCCTGTAAGATAATGCTTATTATAGAAATTCACCACGTGTCAACATTAAAATACTATATTTTTATAACTAATGAAGATTTCTGCATTGATACTAAATCGCCGACAGGTTGGCACTCAGAAAGGATTGCCCCCAGACGTAAAAATAGTAAACATTGAATGCATCAATGGCAATGCCACTGCATAGCCTAGAATGTAACTGACAACTCGCCTTGACAACTTTACTTGAGGACTTTATTTTAAGGCGAAATTAGGGCTATAAGGCCCTCTCTTACATTAAGGCCTTGGTGAAGGTGAAGTAAAAAATTATTAAATTTTATCCATAACAGGCGCATTTTTAGCATGAAAGCGATGAGACTAAAAACCATCGTGTTTTGAGTAGCATTAAGACTAACTGGTAAAAACCGGAAGTACTAGAACTAGTCTTTTGATATTTTCCACCTGTCTTGAAAAAGAATAAATTTGAATATACCAATGGCTGGATGAAAATGATAGATGTTTCTCCCAAAAAAAGTGACACTCGAATCAAAGTGCATTATTGTGGACCCGAAAAAACATATGTACGTCTACTTTTGTTCGTCTTTCGAGTGGCAGTCGTCACGAATTTGCGTAAATGTCACTCGTAATCGAAATAGGTGCACTCAAGAAAATGTGCTCCATGGAATCAAAATGATAATCTCTCCTGGCACAAGTCCGAAAATGGGCCAAGCAAGACCGTTAACTATTTCATGAATATGAATGACAACGGTACCTTACGCGCACTCCCCTCGACGCTAAATATTCCCTCTTCCCCTTCCGCTATCCCTTTCTCTTCACCTTCACGGAATCATTCCCAAAACCTCTCACCCATGCTGTCCCCCGACCACCCGCACATCCATCCCCGGTATACACACCCACCCAGCTTTCCGCGCCATCACCCTTTCTTCCCACACTCCTTCATCCCTCCGCATCCGCCTCCTCCTGTCCTCCGTCCAAACCGCCACCCCGCCTCCGAGAACAGCTTTCCTTGTCGCTCGCTATCTTCCGTGTATATGAGTGGTCCGGACAAGGCAAAAACATAAAGGAAAACGAAAAAGAGTGAAAAAAATCCAGCGCGCACTTGCTCCGATTCCATTCAGCTCTAGTTACGTGGTTGCACAAACCACGCTAACAAATCTCGTTGCCAGAGGTTCCCTCCTACACCCACTCCCTCCCCATCACTAACTATTCCCACAACCCCCTCTGCCTCCAGCAGTATCTCTTCTCTTCTACTCTCCCCTTCCCTTCTCACGCCTCGGGTCGAAAGCGAACCAACCGGTTAAAAAAAGAACAACGCTCGGAATACACAGCTTGCATATGAAAGGACCCAAACATTGCATTAAAGCATTCCCTGTTCTGCTTTTTCCCCTTTCCTCCAAACACGCCCACTCCCTTCTCTCCACGTACCTCCTCTGACGTAGCGGGCTGCGATGGACGAATCACAATATTTCTTTTTATTTGCAGTTTTTATTCCTCAGTGGAAGGAACATGATGAAAGGTGACTGGAATTGATGCCAGCAGCCAGTGAGAAGGAGTTGGAAAAAATTCTCGAACTCATCTCGAGACCTATGGCTAGATTAATTCGTCACGGAAGTGCGCCGTAGTAAACCTTTTTTGGTGCTCCACAGAATACGTACCTACCGCATCTTCTTATCTCTTGATTCGTTACGGCAATTTGTGGATTACTAAATTTTCGCGTAACTTCCGGTAATCTAGATTATTCCCTCTCCCAACTCGATAATTTCCGTCTCCTTCCCATGAACCACACCTTGAAGGAAGAACCTGTGAGGAGATTAGTAAACTTAAATTGGTCTCAATACTTCAACAACGAGGATTAATTTCCCCGCGTTTATCGTCGATGATTCTCTAGATTTTATCGCCCTGCTAGAGTTAACAGGAAAAAAGGACTTAAAAGTACAGACACGTTGAACTTCTTGTTTTGGCAAAGAAGCACCATATTCTTACTAATTTACGATACCAGATTGGCGCCTACCAGATAAGTTAATCCGAGCACACATTCGAGTTTTTATTTTCAGAAACACACGATAGCGAAAATCTCTCCCTTCATAATTTGGTTAACCAAGCGCATTTCGTTCTATTTCCTTTCTATAGCGCTTCCCACCCCATTCTGACATCAATCCAATCCGATTATGATTTACCATTATAGGGATTAAAGCCAGAATTCAAGTATGGATAAATTATAGGGTTCTAAATAATTCTCTCGTTTAGCTCACGTTTCATATTTTTTTAAGTTTAAAATCAGGGCTCACTGAGTGGCAATGGATTGTTGAAGACTGTGAAAGAGGGAAGAATGGTAGCTTAGCAAGGAATAGGGAGGAAAAAATTAGACATTTTGGGCGGAGTGAAGGGCGGTAGAAATAAAGAATGAGATATTTTATCGCTGGTTGTTGCGATATTAGTGCTGCAGTGTGTCCATCAGAAACTAGCCCTAAACTGTGTATACCCATTGAAATAAATCTACTTCAAACGTAATTTCACAAGTTTTTCATGTAAACCCTTCTAAATGTTCAATTATGCTTACATTCATGCATATATTTTTGAGTGTTTCAAAAGTTTAGCTAGGAAAAATGCAATTTTTATAATATATTGTAAAGGGTCAAATCCCTTGTTCGTGAACCGCGCAAGTCTCCGTTCGGATCGCTAATTATATAACGGATCGGGTCTTTGCACTGCCGCCAAATAGGTAGCGGCCCTTTTTCACGCCGGTCCGCCAGAATCGTTGGATCGGGATGGGACAACCGCACACGTTAACATTTCTAATAATTAATCTCCCTTTCACAGAAGAGGGGAGCCCGAGGGATCCCGCTTGAAGAACTAAGATTTAGCGAAGCAACGGATAGGGGGAGGTTAGGAGGGGGAGTTTCAGAGGAAAGGGGGGGGGTAGTAGGGAGTCCCCTCAGCCCCCTGAACGAAATAATGCCCCAACACAAGAACACTTCCGCTTTCAACATCTATTCACACAACAGAAAACACAAATTTAACACAATACTTGTGAGGTGAGTGATTTCGCGGATGATAGATGGACAAATGAAACATATTACACAAATATTATTCA
>LYUA01000256.1:34563-53259 GCA_002093875.1 Calopteryx splendens | reverse complement strand
ATCTCTTCCTCCCTCTCCCTCCCTTACCCAACATTCTACCCTCTATCACCTTCTACAGCAATCCATCGCCATTCAGCACGCCCTGCATCCACTTCTCCTGCCTTCTTTGGATTTCTCCCATTAGCCTCCTCTCCTTTCCTTCAAAATACTTCTTCGTTCGTTTTCCTTTCCGCCCATTTCACCTTTACCATCCTTCGCCACACCCACATCTCAACATCCTCCAACCTACGCTTTTCATCATGCCTGAACGACCACGTTTCCGAGCCATACAAACTACTCTCCATCTTTACTAGTCTCTTCTTTACATCCTTGCCTAAAGCCTTTGTCATCAATTCTCTCCTCTATTCCCTCCATACCTTATCAAACTTGAAGTTCATGCTAGGCGAAATTGCTATCTTTTTGACAGTTACTGTTTTAAAATGTTTTTCTTTCCCAGTATAGATATTTCCAGCCGTCTCCCCAACAAACACTACGTTACAATCGCCGTCTTTTAAAACATATGTATCCTAAAACATATATCCTTTCGCTAAAGACGAGGTATATCCAAAAATCAAAGTGGGATGAGGAAGCAAGAGAATTTTAAAGCTTACAACAGTAACTGTGCCAACAATGGCAATCTTCCTAGCATCAACTTCTAGTTTGAATAAGTTATGGAGGGAATCGAGGAGAGAATTGATGGCAAGGGTCTTGTTGCAATTGCCATTGCAAGGGCCATGAAAGTTTTTTTTAATTTGGAAATTTTACGTTTTTGTAATAATCGACGTGAGCTCAACGCCGAGGACAGATATTTTAAGGATAGTGCATGACCCTGAAGTTTATCTAATCGGCGAATACTTGTACCCCGCTTCTCCCCGATCCTGTCAGCAGTTGCAGCACACAACCGTTACTCACCTCCCCCTCCCCACTTCAACTTGACCGCCCCTCCTTTCCCCACCCTAATTTCCTGGCGGAAAAATTGTCTAAATAGAGAGACGCACCATGTTCATTCACCTAATAATGATGACCATTCATCGAAACCCGGTTCGCTAGAGTCATACTTGAAATTGCGGTTTATGTAAACATTTGTGCCAAATAAATTCTTGTGAAAATGGAATACGACAAAGGTTCGCAAGACAGTTTTATTTGCTTAAAAGATTTCTTAATACGATTAGGAACTATTCTTAACCTGATCTTAATCACCAATAACCAATGATGGCAGTGAAAGCACTTGGACTGCATTTTTCAAGACATTTGTGACCTTTTTGGTCTGTGCGTCACTTCATACTAGATAAGCTGAAAATTGATGAAGTGCAAACTCATTGCAAATATCTCACAGCTAGTTGGAGGAAGCGGTAGAGACAAATGCATAAACTGTGTGCACCTCTCCTGGGTCTTCGCATAAAATAAAATGAAAATGTTAAGAATATTTTGTTTAGTGAAAAAAACCCTTGCAAACAGGAGTCCAATACATAACGTAAATTATTAAGCATCAAAGAGTTGTAAAAAGTGATTACTCGTATCGATGTTAGTTCACGCCTAATATAAGCCGCAACTTGAAACATTATTCGCAGCACTACGTAAATAAAGGGGCATGATTCCTCGGTTGGCAAACCACTGGGCTTCTAACCTGAAGGTTTGGGCTCGATTCCGGGTGACGCTTATGAGTATCCTCTGCTTTGCCCAAACTGTGCGATTTTTCGGTGAAACCGAAGGTGGCGCAGGGAAGGGAATCCCCCCTGATGAGGGTTGGTGAAGGTTAAAACCCTGATGTGTGATATTCAATCCCTGATGGACTTAGCCAACCATCTGAATGATTACTGCGTTTTTTTTATGTGAACAGATTTTAATAATATTAGCTAAATAAATTTGGTCTTCACTTCGGAAATGCATCCCGCAGGATATCACTTCGTATCCTGTTGAACTTGATTGGGGAACTTTCAGGGCCCTGTGGGAAGTCTTCACCTCCAAATCATTGCTCACGCCTAACGTGTCTCAGTAATGCACTTCGTGACACGTGCGATACGAGAAAATAGCGAAATTGAGACTGATAAACCTGGAGAGTATGATCGTCAAACAGAATTGGCAAGAGAATTCACTCCCATGACTTTCTCCGTGTCCTGTCGCAAATGTTCCGCCTCCCAGAGCTCCCACTATCCTCGGCTCTCCTCCCCTCCATCCCTTCCCCTTAATCTCTTTTCCACTTAATCTTTCTTCTCCTGTCCACTTCATCGTACACTCCATCATTCTCTCGCCAGGAACTATTTGAGCCACCTCAGGGTGCCCGCTTCAAATTAGTGCACGACGTGCTCGCGGAGATCCGATTAATTCCTATAGTGAAACCATACGTACATTGTCCGACCAGTTAACCCTCAATTTTCATTCTCCGTGGGGAACTTGGGGAGGTTAAGCGCGACGGACTCATCGCGAGGACCTCACTGAATAAAAATCATCAGTCGTTCAACCAGGTTGCATCATAATCTTGAGGTTTATCCCGCCAGTCCCATTCCCAAAGTCATTTTTTTCAAAAACGTAATAATCCACGGATCTTTTGAAAATTGGCAAACGATGCTGAACAAATGTGTTGTAGATTTTCACGGTCTATATAAGTGGCCTATAAGCTCAACCAACACTCTCGATGGGATACAGGGTCTATAATAATGTTTTTAAATCCTACCCAATGTGGCCTTATTCTTGACGTAGGCGTTAAGTAGAATTTTTCACGTAGGGTGTACTTCATTCAGAAACTGAAGCGATATCTTCTTTTATTAAACTAGACAGTGATATTCAATACGAACTCAGCTCTTTGCACTCTAAATTCGGCTATTATAAATACGACTGGGACTAAGAATATGTACCTTTTTAAGTCACTTGGACAAAAAAAATGTAAACTCTCTTTAAATCGCAACTATAATGAATTTAGTGTTATCAAAAAGTATATATAAAACCTCGACTTTAAGGATGCAATTTTCAGTACATTTGACCATAATACTTGTAATCGGTCGAAAGTTAATTAATAGGTCTACTGTGTCTTTCAAAGTAGCCCAGTCCCTTAGCGTGGTTCAAATTGTCACCACTCGTGGCGTTACTGTTAAAAATTTCCCTTTGTTTACAGATACTCATTACAATTCAAATCGCACTATGTACTTCTTCGTCAGACAGAAACATTTTTGAAAATTCATTATGACCTAATCTTGGGTAGTGGCAAAGTAGATGGCGGATGGATTTAGAATAAATGAATTGTACTTTATTGATGGTGAAACAGTTCATTGTCGTTTTCTTATCGTAACTGTGTCATAAGAGAAGTACGATATCTGCAAAAAGCATATTGAAAGTAACAAACTTATGGCTAATATTGAAAAGAGCCCTGTTGGTAGGAGTGGAAATAACGGCAGACAGAAAGATGTTTCTTATACGTAGTCAAAAGTTACTACTGGAACGTTCATCAAAGCAAACTACGTTCGAAAAGCTGGACGATCCGAATAGTAGAGCATTGCTAAATAAGGACATTTATTTAAGGCATGTGTCATGGTGACATCAGCGGTTATAACAGGCGACAGTGCTCTTTCTTCATACTACTTCTTCAGATTCATACTTAACAATTCGTTCCAAGCTAACATTTTCTTTTGCATGAAATAATTAATTCCTCTTCCTTTTCTATTCATACTTTTTTCAGGCGCTGGTGCTTTCTCGAAATATTTTAGATAAATATGCGAACCTTCCGGTTAACCTTAAAATTTAGGAGGGTAAAGAACCAGTTCAAGGGTAGAAAATTGATGTATTTTGTAACGAAACAACAGACATAACATGAGAATGAGTATTTGTAAAATTATTTAGAATATTTGGCGATTTCAATTAATAATTATTAATGCTAATGGGGTTAAAAAGACCAAGACAGCATGTTTCAAAGGCAAAAGACAAATATCAATCAACGAACGCATTTCAAATACTAAGGTTTTGTTAACATTAATTTGCATCAAAATTTCTGGAAGCTCTTTGGATTCCCTGTGTTACTGTGTGTGGAAACCTTAAAATCAAACTAGATTTGAAATAAACCTAAAAGTAAATCAATTGCATGAAAACAATTTCCTAAGCCTAAAGTATGTACCTAATATCCTAATTATCACTGTTTATAAATTATATATATATAATTTAGCCCGTTCTCTTTCGGGTTCGGAAAAGTAAATTAAGCCTGACATTAAGTTGTTTTCAGAAAAATTACTGTTGCTACTGATTTTTTCCATGATATAATTAATTTATTTTATTATCGATATAATCTAGTTTGGTTTTATGGTTCCCAGACTTTTATTTATTGCTTTCCTTCCAATGGATATAAGGGTATATCCTCCTTCCGCGTTTTGACAGGGGCGATGACTCTGGAGCGTCATCCAACGCGAAAGACTCGGGGAAAATATTCCGCTACAGTGGATTTCTATCGAACTTCTCCGGTCCCATCGTTCGTGCTGTGGAATGGGAATCCCAAGAATATCTATTTGTTTGGCATGCTCTTTCCATGTTACCGTGTCCATTCTATGGGATGTCACACAGGCTAATCCATCGTTAGCCGTATGGGAAACGTACTCGCTTTGTTAACCTTAAGTTGTGGTAAGACAATATTAAGTTTACTTAGCCCGTAAAAAAATAGTAACACAAAATAGGGAAACGATCATTAACTTGTGGCTCAAGTTTTTTACGGTATTTTATTTTCTTGCAGACCGCAAGATCTCGTGTCAACATTTTTTAAATAGTGGGTAAATTCCACTTAAGGAAGAAACGAGAGTAACCCAGGGGACTCATTTTGGTCAATACAAAAGGTATTTGTTTTCTTCGACATTTGGTGTGGTTGATTGCCATAACGTATTAACAATTACCTTTAGGACCACTACGATGGGTAGCTCTCTCGCCTCAATAGCATACATATCCTAAATCGAATAATAATGAATTGAGGACGGATTTGTTGCAGTGTCATGATTTAACGAAATTTATAAATTGGGTCATCAATGTATAAGGCCTTCGAAGAATTAAAAAAAATAATTACAGCATCGATGACTCACAAACCTACTTATTTATCTTCGGAATGACCGAGGTGTAAAGTTTGTGTGTGTGTTCGACTCGCATTCATTGTACAGGAGGGTCTCCTTTACCGCTCACGAATTTTCACTCAATAAAGTGCGACGTGTCCGCTCCTCGTGCGTCCAGACGGAGCTGGAGACACACACCAAAGATGACGCACGAGCGCGCACGCACGCCCCCTCTTACTCTCTGCTAACGATCAGCCTTACCCTCGTTAAGATGTCCCTTCATCCCACTCCTCCTCCTCCTTTCGACCAATGAACGGATGAATTTTACGAAGGGGTCTGATGGCGGTGCGGGGGCGGAAAAAAGGGAGAATGGGACGGCGGTTGCGAGGAAGGTTTTGCGATTTCGGGGCTGGGGAGTGAAGGGGGAGGGAGTGGTTGGGGGTTTGGGGTTGCGGGGGGAAAGAGGACGGAAGAGAGAGGAGACCTATCGACAGAGGAGAATGGCAGTAGTGGATGCGGTGGAAGGAAGGTGTGCGCGGAGAGCCCGGTGGAAGGAGGGACACCGGGGATTGGCTGGGAGGAGACGGAGGGGGAACGGCGGTTAGGAGAACGAGGGAGAGATGGAGACACTTCCTTGACGTTGAGTTGTGGAAGGCTCGCGGGTGAAGGGGATGAGGGACCGTTGACGAAGGAACGAGGGTCGGCTGCGAGGAGGGAGGGGGAGCAGAGTGTGAAATGAAGGGCAACGAAAGGGTCTGCAGAGAATATGTGAGGAAGGAGATGAGTTTTGGGAAGGTAAGGAGGAGGCACATAAGGGAGTGGCGGCTTCAATGAAGACATGGGAGACGACGTCCTGATGACGAAGGGAAAGATAAAGGAAGGAGGAGGTGGTCGGAAGCAATTACTGCAGTTCAGACTACGGGAGATGGCCCCACTAAATCGGTCTTTAAGGGGCGTTCGGGCGGTAAATGGATGTGTGAGATTTTTTCTCTGCTTCAGGGGCATGTAATGAACGGCGAGAGCGATTAAAAATAGCAACGGTTAACGCCCTTGACGATCGAGATATCTGAGACCGATTCTTTTTTCTTGTTGAAACTCCGACGTCATTTCTCGAGAACGCGACATCCTCCATTGCGTCGTATTGCTTCCTTTTTAAGAACGATGCTGTGGGTAGCCCTTAGATTTAATGCGTGGGAGGTTGTACTCCAGTCTTTAATTTATCTACCAGTTAGGAGTGGCGATTTCAGTTCTTTCATTTCTCCGGAAAGTAAGTATTATCCTCTATTTGAAGAAACTTCTCCAACAATTTTAACTCAATAACTGGATGCTACCTGCTCAAATTTATGATCTATTTTGACAACTTTGAAACAGGAGAACTTATTCTTTGATACCGTCCCTGGTCCCGTTTTTTCTGTAAGTCGAAAAATAATGGTGATGCCTTATTAAAGGCTAAGTTTAACAACTGGCTAACAACATTTTCATAATCCGAAAATTTAATCTGCATCGATGTTTTATCATGATTCCCCGCATTCTTTGATCTATACCCATAGCTCTCTTAATCTGTAGGATTAACGCGTTTTGAAATAAAGATCAATATTAAATATACTAAATATATCATTTAACATATTTTAAGGAATCATTTTATGCAATAAAAATTGTTTCCAAGGACGGTTCTTAACTTTTTTTCGCCTACTCAAAGATATTTAGTTCAATTTCTCCCAATTTCCTAAAAATGGTTACATATCCTAAGTGGACACTATATATAATAGACAAATTTCAATCATAGATCCAGAAAGACCCTTCAAAGGTTTTCTTTTCTATTTATGAAAATCTCGTAGTGATTTCACCACTGAAAAAAGGAGAGGAATTTACTCAACTCAAAGTCGAAAAATCAACTATTCGTTGGAAAAAACCGGTAGTATAATCACTAGAGCAATTTAATAACCATGTTTATGATTACATAGGAATTATATTATAGGACTCCATTTTCAAGAATATACAGCAACTAGAGCACAAATGAAACTTTATAATCGCTACGGTAACGGCGAAAATCGTCATTAATTTGAAACGTGGTTGAATACTTGGTAGTTGTACAAAGAAAAATATTGAGTGACGTGTAGTGAGAGGTGTAGTCACCGTTCCCCACTTCCAGGGTAATAGCGCAATATGAAGGCATCTACATCGAAGATGGAAGTTACATTCAGCGTAATATGCTGAAAGCCGTCAGAGAAGTTCTCGATGGTTCCCACTGACTCGTACTTCTTCAAAGGTCAGTAATTAGCACGTGCTGGATGAAGGGTAGTGAGGACAGAATGACGCGAGGGACGACGATGGCGCCACTGAGGAATGGGTTGCTTCTAATTACCGCAAACTGAATGGAGTGGCGTATGAAATCGTACATGACACTGAAAGAGGAGATAGATGGGGTTGCCTTTAAGCACGCTTTTAAAGCTTGGAAACATAGATTATCCGTTTGCGACCAAATGCGACGAATCACATTCTTCGCCCTTATCCTCCTTCACGTCTGACGACAGCCATCCCATATCTGTACACTGAAAGTTAAAAAAATGACTCTTTGGTTCATTTGTGTGCCTTTTATTTTTTTAAATGATCAGAGAATGACTGCTTTCTTAGTAAATATCGAAATGTTATTTTTAATATGCATTTTAAAATTTTGTATTTTGTATAACTTGTTGTACTGCATTAAAATGATGGCTTTATGAAAATACTTTTTTTTCTACATGACGCTAACTCAACTCAGGCTGCCGAAATTGGTGTCCATACAAAATTTCTCACGCAATTTTCTTGTATGTTTTTCTAGTCTTATATTTCGGAAGTATGTAATTCATAAAAAATAGAACAAGTATTGTATTTAGATCCGGGTACGCCCACGGAAATTCATTTAAAAAAGAAAACCAATTTCCTAAACCAAAATTTCACGCTGAATTTTAAATTGCTACCAAAGAAAAGCCAAACTAGAAGCCGAAATTAGCGATGTAAGTGTTAATTCCAACATATTGAAAAATATATCACTGTCTTTTATTGGCAAAATATTTGCCTCCATAAGTTTCTATTTTTAGCTGTTGGATATGATTTACTTAGTGTTTGAGTAGTCCGAGGACAATGGATGTGAATCATATTCCAAAGAATAGGTATTAATTGGAGTTTTTCATAATTGGTATCATTACTCCACCTATATTTCTGAGAGGCGTCGAAACCAAATAATTAAGTTTTTTGCTTAAATAGACTTCTCATTTTTGTTATAAATACATACTTTCGTATTCAAAGGTAAGCATTACAGAAAATACATAGTTAAATATTTTATAAAATTTTACTGAAATTGAGTTTTGCCTCTAAAAATATTTGGTACCTTTTAATCAGAGTAGACGAAGTGAAAACAAATTTTTGAATTATTATAAAAATTTACTTGACAATGACAGCATTAAATGAGTTCCATTTTTAAATTTAATGCCAATAATACGATACACAGACTATAATAGTTCTTCATCAAATCAAAGTTATTACGTGAAGCATATATTTTCCCAATTTGTATTTTCCTTGACTTTTTCCACATTTCATTCTCACTCAAGATTTCCATAACTCATTTTTCCCATAGCATAAATACCAGTTACGCTCAATACAACGATATTAAATAAGGAAGGATAAAAGGTTTGGTTTCGATGATAATATATACGGATGTGTACTTATATTTTGCCTCCTAAAGATAATTAAAAGTAATAACCCTAAACTGGGGATAAGATAATTTGCATAAGGCTTCAATTTCACTAAATATAACTATGCTATATAATTAACATTAATTTGGCATGACAAATAGTCATATACTGTAAGTATAAATCATTTTTGTAACCATAAATGGTCAAAATAACGAAAGTACAAAACTGAAAATTAAATCCTAATATATTCTTGTTCGATAGTGAAAATGGCCAGAACATCATTTTAATACATTTTTTATGTCAAACAAATTTATTCCAATCATTATCAAGTAAATCAACCATTACAATTCAAATCTTTATGCATAATAAAATACAATTAACTGATAATTCTAATATACTTTTTTTTAATATAAAGAATAAATAAGAAATGCGTTTTTTCAGGGTATTTTAAAACCGTTCGAGGAGTTCATTACGAAATTAACTGCTAATAACATATATTGCTTCTTTTATTCTGGAATTGAGTGAATAAGGTACCACAATTATGAACGTTATAAGAGCTATAGAATTGCTTAAGGTTCTAAAGATGATATGTGGATGGTTTGTGTCACCATAATAGCAATTATCAAATAAATGTAATTGAATGGGGAGGAGCATGTGTCAGCGCTTCCGCTGAGAGTCCGTTATCAGTTCATTCGAAGGGTACGAATTGGAGAATGAACGGTGACCACAGTGAATTTCTGATGAGGTTTGCCATTTATAAGAAAGGAGAACGATTTTCTGATGTGTCACATGAAGAGCGGAAGCGACTCACAGTGTATTCGGAGGAAGATAGAGAGAGAGTGGGAGATTTGGGGGGAGGGCAGACAAAAGGAGCAGGGTTCAGGTGGTGGGAGCAGTGGTTCAGGAAACGGGGGCCGCAAGGGCACCACACCAGGTCCGCCGGCGGTGCCAAGGGGTGAAGGCTTCGGTGCATTCCCCTTCGCATGCATTTTTAAAATTGAGGCTGGGAAAAAAGGGATTTACAATTCCAGACCTCCATCAAGAACACGGGGGAAAGTGCGCATAATCATCTCTGCATGCACAGCACCAATACATCAACTCCAACGAGAGAACGGGAGACGAGTGATGTTAGTATGGTGACTAACGGCATTTAAAGTGCCCCCATTTACGTGATCACGTATTTCGAAAGTAGTTAGCTAAGTAGGCATCGATTTAATTTATAATGAGAGCTCTTTAGGCCAATCAGATGAACACTGCGAGAGCATGGCAAAATATTTGATGACTTAAAACGGCTATCACACTCATCCGTAAACAGCCCTTCGGATCAAAGTTTGTCATGGCTATTGCCAGGTATTTATAAAACTTCTGTGACGATTTTTTTAGACTACGACACAAGCTGAAGGTTTCTTAATTACTAAAGCATATATATTAATATTATATTGGCACACGTACTATGAAGCTGTTCTATGCACGTATATGTAGCTATACCATGTTGGAATTTGGAGCAGATAATGTTTGGAAACGGTTTATGAAATGTTTTTTTGATTAATATTTTCCACTACATCACATTTTTGGCAAAGGATACGTATTGGCTACACGGAAAAAAAAGATGTCTTGCGTCACAGATAGTTACTGTGTTAGAGCATTGTTGTATAATACTCCATATATTTACCATATGGTAAACCATATGGTAAATATATGGTTTACATATATTTACCATATGAAAACCACCATACCACTACCATATATTTACCATATGGTAAATATCTCTTACATGTAGGTAGTAAGAGATGAATACCAGGTTTAAATGGTCATGTTTTCTTCAAGGAGTAAAATCAATTAACTTACTGATTGCATTTCAATTTTTTGAAGCTAGATCGAGGCTTCATAAATCAACTTGAGATTTTAGCTCTCGTATTCAATTGTGAGGGGTACGTGGTTGTCCAGATAGACTGATGGGCTATTACCTTGAGGGTCCTGCTTCGATTCTAGGCGAAGCCTCTGGGAACCCTCACCTTCACCCAAGCTGTGTGATTTTTCGGGTAACAGGTCTCTCTGGGAAACCTCAGACGGCAAAAATGGCCACCACGGGAAAAAAACCTGTTGTGTGAATTTCACACGTCGTTGGGCTTAATATTGGGTGAGCTCTAGCATAGAGTAAAGGCACATAGACTATGGCCCAAAACCTCCCCTATCAAACCAGCACCCTTCAAGTTGATTACTGTGGTTTAAATTTTATAAAACGGTAATTTTATATTTCCCCGTGCAACATAAGATTTAGTTAACTGTTCCTCGGCTGAAAATAAAATGAAAGTCGCGCGTGGGACTCCTGTTTCCACCACCCTAACATGAAAATCATGCCCTCTTTTTAACTGTCAGTTTCTCATGTAACTCTCAAAAAGGACACATGCTTTCTATTAAATGAAAAAAGAAATTGTATAAAATTCAATAGTGAATTCTGGAACGGAAGTGGAAAGAGCAGGTAACCCAGTTTAATCCTGGTGCCACACGTTGATACCAACTAAAACACGAAACTGCCTCTAACTAACATGTATGCAACAAGGTTATGAATTTACAGAAACATATATCTCAATTTAATGGACCATAAAATGTTTTTTAATTAAATACGTAGAATAAGTGCATGAGAATCCGAACCAGCAAAAATATTTATATAGTTCTATTTTCTGTCATGTCCAATTTTTTCCAAAGTAATTTCTTTAAAGTACTTTTTTTTATCCCTGCTAACTCCTTCCACCAAGTTTTTTTATTGTATTTTAATTCAATCCGTAATTACAGAGCAAAAAACCCGTGAGCTATTTTCCTGTGGTTCCATCAATTTTAAAGAGCTTACTCTAATAATAATAATATGGGAAATTTGTTGCGTTAAACACCAAATTACTTTTATAAACATATATATTATCTTTTTAAAGTCACTTTTTTATGGTTAGGCTCTCATAAAGGAAAATAATTATAATTTACGAGCAGTACACCTCATTAAACCATCGTATTCATATTAAACAGAAATTTTCTTTGAAACAAAATAAGCAAACGAAGTATTCACACCCAAATTTACACTCGAGTACCAAATACATTGTACTAGACCAATAGTACTGACACTGAATTGTTAGCTCAGAATCAGAGACCCATAAGCTGAGTTAAAAAGGTAATAGTGCAGATAAAGAATATTATATTAATCTGTTTAAATAAGCCAGCAATCGACCAAATTGCTATGAAAAATATCCAATGACATCTTAGCCCGTTTGAAAACGCATTTTAATGTTGGCTGCTGATTTTTACACCTACATATCACTAATTTCGATCAAATATTTTACGTTATTATCACCATAAATCTAAAAATTAAAACTCATTAGCATATATGAAGCGATATTAAGGTTTTCATAGAATTAGAAATACGTGCTAACGTTCACTTAAAATAAAATGGATTTCAGATCTCCTTTCATCGAGAGAAAAAGTCAATTATCAAATTAGGATATTAAAACTTTATTTTTGGAAAAATATTAAATATTCTGTTAAAGTTAAATAACAATTAGGAGTGTGGTCTACTCTGCTCTCGATGACGCACTCGTTCTATTTTTTCTCTAGCCTCAATGCACTGCATTCCTGTAATTTTTCGACTATTAAAACTCTCAAAGTTACAGTGTGATGAAGTTCTACAATACATAGTGTATATGTAACTCCCTATTATTTTAAGGTTCCATCAGTCTTTTTTTTACAATAAGTATATATTGAATTATGTTAATGCTTCGAAATGTGATCGTGAGTAGAATTGTGACAGGGGAGCGTAAGAACTCAGTGGTTGTACGTATGCCATCTTTGTTCGTATGTAATTGTTACCTATTTCAAATGAAGTAATTTCATACCTACCGATTTTTTTAATCATAGTGAAATACGAATAAATTTCGTTTTATATAGCTCAAAACTATATATTTCCCTGAAATATTTTCTCAGGTAGGTAGATGCATGCCAAATATTTCGATTCATCTAATATCGCCTCGTGGAATGCCCTTCGAAGCAGGAAATCAATGGATGGAAATCTCGAGGAGCAACGAGTACCTATAGTGACGTCGTAAAGCTATATTATTGGTAGTTAGTCAATTAGAATGAGAAATAACTAATACTTTATAATTTTTCATAATAAATAATAATAATAAGGTGATAATTTAAGATTAGAACTTGGAATTAGTGACCGATGAATTCCTACCGAAATAAGAAAACTTCTCATGAATTCATGAAAGACAAGGCATGCTGAAGCGACTCATAATCAGTTTGATGAGCCCACAGAAATTAGCCCGCTGATAGCCTCGTCTCGCTCGACTGTGCCAGTTGGTAGGCAAGGGAAATAAAAAAGTGTATGAATAAAATACTTCGCTACATCGCATTATATATATTAGTACACCTCATTAAATATATTATATATATAATAAACATGCTATATAAAAACGCGTGAGTGGTGTAAACGGTTACAAGTAATTATCGGTATAAGTAAATATCAATCAAACAAAAAGTGTTGGTAATGATTAGGTTCGGTCAACCAACAAAAAAGGGGCTTTGATGCTTACGTGCGCTGCCCTATGGATTCCTCTCAATGCTTGGTCGACCGACAATTCCCGCTGCACTACCCGGAAGCTGGAATTTCCAAGAATGCCGAAACTCCGAAAGGCTGGTCAACTTAGTTGTTTACCTATTTGTGAGGAAAATCACGAATTGTTTCTCGTTTATGAAATAGATGATGTATCACAAATAAATAATTTCTCGTAATATGGATTTACTCCTCAAAGTCACGTCAGAAACGTTTATAATTTATATGTCTATTGGTATTGACTTTTCCTGGGCGGAGGAAAGCAATTTTCCTGGATGGCTGAGCCACCTCGTTCAATATCTGCAATTATCGTTTTGCAGTATTTTCCTGGAACAGAAGTGATTTGAAAACATATTCGAGGCACCGTTACTGTTATGGTCCCGGGGATTATTTTAAGAGAAGTAGTATGTACAAAATAAAACTGTTAACTATGATATTAAAAAATAATGTTTTTAAACGAAATTTTGAATGATAAAAATTGTTCTGGATAAAAAGTTATTTTTTCCACCTGTACTGTCACTGCAGAATGTGAATAATTTGATGGTTTTTTAGTAGGAATTAAATACTTTCAAAGAAACTGGTAAATTCCGCAACATTAGCGTGAATGGAGTCATACACTTTCAAGAATTTCACATTGTAAAAAATCATTTACTTGACGGGATGATGTTTTCACCGTTAAATCCTTTTATCGCATTAATTACATTCATTGTTTTCTTTGAACTCTTTAAACAGCAAAATGAATTATGTTTAACTGAAACTGGTTCTCTTGTTTTTTCCAGTGCTGTGATTTCGTAAAAATTTAATTCGTTCGAAATTTCTTTGTACCCATGCAATAAAATGCTCGTCCTTGAAGTAGTCCCTTCATTACTGACGGTCGGTAATTTAGATCAATTTAAAGAGCAAGAGAAAAAAGAAGCAAGGCGTATGGCGTACATCATTTAGGCAGGACACAATGCAACGATGAAGGCTTTCATTTGAAGGCATTTTTCTTCTCTCGATCACACGTTGAAGCGTAAATATAACGGAAGCTCAGACGACTCTGTGTGCCTCCAATATGCAATCTGTGCACTGTGGTGTTGCTCCCTTTTCACTGCTGCACTACTTCTCTATCTCTTTAGTCTCCTTTTCCAGACACCATAATGACTTTAGCCGTTCAAACTGCTCTGAAAGAATTCTCGACTGCCGCTGATTCAATTCCGCACTTTCCTTCGGGAACTTCATGCATCTCCCAAACTCACTCTCCGTCTTCGTAAACCCTTTCCTGCAACCCTACCCTATATCTATCCCTAATCTAATTCGCATACCACTTTTCCGTTAATCCTCCAGTGCAGTCACATCTGGGACCCAAATACCCCACCGGCGGAGAAATAACCCGAGAACACCAACAAGAGAGAATGAGTGGAGGTCGTCCGTGCACCACTCGTTCGACGGAACGGAGGGGCTCGAAAAAACTTCACCCTCCCACCTCCTCCAAAAACTCAACCCCAAATCCGTTCTTTTCCCTCCCTCTCACCTCTTTTCCGAGCACCCCACCTCCCCCATTTTCAACCAACCTCTCCCCTCTTCCGTCTCGTTGTCGCTTGGCATCCGTCCTTCCATCTGGGAGAATATTAAATCTCACACACACACACACAAACCCATAGGCACCCCCTCTCCATTCCGCCCTCTTCTTTCCTGCGAATACAGATGCGTCGTCCCAAAGCGGACACTCAATCTTCGAAAGAGGCGGCGTTCGGCGTTCATTTGTCACGCCGGCAACGAGGGGTGGGCCCCCCACTTCTCTCACTCCCCCACCCCACCGCCCGCTCACCCAAAATCGTTCCCTCCCTCCCGTTATGTCCCATCCATTCGCCCCTTAGCCACCCCCTACAACTCTCTTACCACACCCCCTCTTCTCCNNNCCCCAGCTGTCCTCTCAGTCATTCTCACTTCCGCCCCTCACGCGCTAGTACTCACCACCCATCTCCCCTTCCTCCTCTCTGCTCTCCTCTCACATCTTTTCGTTCTTCACCGTATCTTTATATCCCGTCATCAACCCCGCTTACCTCACACCCTTATCTCCACCCCCAAACCCATCACCCATCTCACCTGCCGCGTTTATTCTGATGAGTAGATGTCATAAATATGTCTATAGGCCTACGTAGTTTCAAAAAATGAGGTGAAAACCGAGGCTGAACAGATGAATAAAATAGCAAAATTCCCTATGCAAGGTGCGTTCAAAATGTTTTATTCATGTGTCTTCGAAATAAATTAACTTTCTTAAGCCATGGAAAGTATCGTCTCGTATCCTTCTCATGTGAAAAATCCTTAAATGAACCCCATAAAAAATGCTGGGTAGTTACAGCCAACTTTTTGATTACTTACTAGCTAAAAATATAGCGGCTACCATATACTTTTTCCTTAGAATAACTATGAGTAGATGGATATGCATGTTAAATGATATGTTGTAATCATTTTGTACACAAGTTGGCACGTCAGACTCCGTCAGGAAATGTTAAGGTTGTTTACCAAAATTACAGCATTCTGTGAGACGGCTTATATGTACCGGCAGTAATGTGTACTGGTGTAAGTAGTCTTCATCGCGTTATTTTCTAGCAGTATGCATATGCATCTTGTATTTTCACGTTATGAGCTAGTCTTAGGTTACACTCCAGTTTGATACAATTCATCTATGTGGAAGCGCATCGCTTCAGCTGAATCTCACAGGAGTCAACTGGATGACGGGGCATAATAATAATTCTGATAACTTGCTGAAATATTTCCCTCGTGGTTATAGAATTTTTCACTAACTTGGCCATACACACATAAAAGTGTTTGGGATTTCCTAGCCGTGGTTATATCCTTGAATGTAGTTAAGTATGTAAAACATAATTTCAAATGGATTTTGTGACAGAAAAATATGCTGATCCAACAGACCTGAAATCGTGACACGATAAGTGCAAACAACATAAAATCGAGTTAATTATCTAAAACACACGATATAATTAAAGTTAGACGGAGACAAAATACTTTAGGATCACTATATTTATTTTCCAATGTTACAAAAGAAGCGAAAGGAGTGCCAGTGGAACGCATCTTGCACGCAAAAAAACAACTCTTCCTAAGAGTTGCGAGTCGTTCCAATCAAGAGATTTGTACGCCAAGTAATTTACTGTCATGACGGATACAATGGTATCTCACTGTGTGAAATTTAATATATCAGCATTTTATATTTCCATCCTGTCCCACCAGTAACCTTAATTAGCTAAAACAACTTTGTTTTTATAGGCGTATCTGTAGTCCGCGTGCGAGAAAATAAACACACTGCTTTGATTTTGGGAAACTTAGTTACACTAACCCTTTAGACGGAGTTACGCTCTCTTAAAATGTTAAAAATTATCCCGTACTTTTCTCATGCCCATTTCTTCCATTCCTTTCAAAATTTGGGGCTTGCAAAAAAAATGCTATGATTCCACGTCATACCAACTCGAAAGATACAATTACTGAAGAATACCGCGTTTTTGCCTGAAGCTAGATTAGAATCCGAAACTGTCGAGTAAGTAAACGTGCAGAGGTTTATGCTAGATTACCTTCCTCACCAAATGACTTTCAATAAATTTCCAAACGTTGTCTCTTTATAACGCTCTTCCTCCCTCGCTGTCACTGGTGTCTCATTGAAGAGTATTGACAAGGCAGTGTATATCCTCTTCTTTCACCTTTCGTGGTTCATTTCCATCGGTCATTTTTCTTCATTCAGTCAAAATCGTCCCTACCCTACTGCTCCTCTTCTCTTTTTCCAAAATGTTTGCGATAACCCCTCTCCTCACCCTTAACACAACTGTATAAATGACTTCTTCCGACGTATCCCTACCTCCTTGTGCAAGCCCTCGCATCTCCCCCGACCTCCGAAACGTATGTTCACCCCCGGCACATTTGTCTCCTTCCCCGGTCCTCTCGATAATCTGTCAACGTTTCATATATTCCCGAGAAAACTGCGTCTCTTTCCCCATGTTTTATAAGTATTTTTTGTCATAAAATATTGCAAGTAAAAACATCCAAGCTACGATCACATCAAGAAGCTTTGAATGGTGATTTTCCTTGCTTGTCCATTTGACATACCTACAGCGCCTTTCTTTCACATTTTTCCTGGATAAGAGAAATTATAGGTCCATATTTTCTGTTTCTTGGGTTGAAATTAATTTTGGGTGAAGTGCGATTAAATTTAAAAGATGCGAATTTTTTTACTTCGCAGCTGTAGGAAATACTTCAAAATTAATCTTTTGATAAAATTGTGGAAGTTTTTTATAATATTGATATCTTACATTGATATTCATATTCTATCAAATTTCCTGTGAGTAACTATAAAAATATCAGATATATTTTAAAAGATATATACGAGCAGAATGATTTAGAGAAGATTTATTTTATATAATCAAAACTTTTTTCAAGAGGGTAACACCTTTCGCGTCTTGCAGCGATGCTGATACCATTATAGGAGAGACTCTGTTACATTAATATAACTAGCGATAAACGTGATTAATAAGATAACCAGCAATAGAGCTACCGTATTTTTTCCATATTCCTTCTTAATGTTTATTGCCTCTTCCGTCTTATCCGTAAAGTAGTAAATGTAAAAAACATTTAACATACGAAGTACTTTATCACCATTTTACTACCATTAGTGTGAATTTTTCAATGAAAAGTTTCCAGCCGTTTTAACCACCGTAGTATTTCCCAGCAGGGATGTTTCTCTTTCCACAACTGCTCGAAAATGATTTAACACGGGATTAACGGCACCAAATATAGCAATCAGCCCAAATCAGATGCATATGTTATGGGGAGTATTAAACTTAGCAAAGTTATTTGATCTTTTTTCGGCTTATCCATTTTAAGCCTGTAATGTATTATGGACCTTAAATTCTCTAATCTCGTACTGATGGGTGAGTTTCCGGGGGGTTAGTCTGCCATTTTAGAGCACTATTGCCATTTCGCTTTATCCAATTTCCAAAATTCCATTGGATTCCTTTTATGCCTTTAAAGAATGGTATTTTTTGTATTTCATCTTCCTCGAACGAACTATCTTCATTAAGCATAAATGTCTTTTTATAAGGGTGCCTATAGAACGGTATTTGTCATTTTTTCAATGCCCATTTTGATTATATCTACAGCATGGTGCCATGTTCCTGTTCACTCTTATCTGGCATATGTGGTGCGGATTAAATGAAAGCTCAGAAGTGCAGTGATATTTCGAGGAGTTTCGAGACTACTAAAGGAGACGTTCTAAATTCTAAGCGAAAATATAATACTCCCTTGGAATTCAATCTGAGATTTCCGCGGCGTTTATCCGTAATGGTTTTCGGGCGTTCCTCCGAGTGAGGGTGTCTTTTGTCGATAACAGTTTCTCCAGCCATCCTGCTGGCGTCTTCAGGTCAGAAGTGGCGATGCA
>LYUA01000256.1:23398-33430 GCA_002093875.1 Calopteryx splendens | reverse complement strand
TCCGTAATGGATAAGTTCCACAAAGTTAAGCCTGAAACCGTCGATTTCATTATGTGATTTTAGTTTACATCTCCTTTAAAACTCAGTGATGCATTGATCGTATGTATATTTTGGAAATAAACCACTTAAATACAAGTAGATATATTTAATAAGTAACCATGAAATCAAAATATCGTGTACAAAATTAGATACTCCCATCGATATTTATTATTAGTATTGCAATCAGGATAAATTTTGGTTGATTTGCTTTCAATTTAAAGGAGTAGAATTTGAAGGAGAATTTGATTATGAAGCATATTAATTACAATAATACCTATTATTCGAAACTTTGCTCCTGCTAGAGAGCTATGGGTACTCTCTATGGTTACAGAAGACCACCAGTCTGTAACGATATATATCTAACTATCTTTGTGATTAGTAAACCTATTAATATCTATATAAAATCTATTAATTAATTCAACAAATCGTTTTTCTTGAAAGGCAAAACGAATTTCAATGATATTAAGAAATGATAAATTTTTCTATCTATCAATGTGTTGAGGCATTGGTCCCACGCACAGGATGTTCCATACTGAACTTTGGCGATGGCAATTGTGCAAGGACTGAATTACAGTGATTAGATATTCGAGCACTGCAACTCGAATGCCATCACGTAGTTCACAGATACGAATCGCCCCTGAGGGTCACTTGTTTTTTATTCATCCATTTAATTTTAACCAGATGAGCATATAAGATGGTTCGATATGGTCTCATCCGTCAGAGATAACCATTAAACCCAATAAATTCCACTGGTAAACTGATGGCGACAGATGTTGACAGTGACTGCTTTCATCGTGCATGAATTCAGAGAGATTTACGACTGAGGTAGCGAACCCGGGGTATTCCGGAAGGAAGTTAGCATCGACGACCATTGATTCTATGGTCTACGCCGTGGATTTTAAGATGGGGGAGGAGATGAAGAGATGACATTGCGAGAATAACACGAGACGGCACGCAGAGATGGAATTTTACGGGGCGCAGACTGGGAGGGCCGGGAGTGTGGAGGGTTGGAACTAATACGATTGGAGATGGGCAAAGGGAGGCAGAATGGACGGTCAGAGAGCAGCGCTGAGAGTAGTAGGTGTAGGGAGGTGGCCAGGGGGATGGGAGTCAGGTACTTATCTCGAATTCTCTCAGTCTTCCCACCACCACCATGCCTATCTTGCCCCTCGCCTTATGTGTGTGTGTCTCTATCCTCCGTCCGTGAGGCGGGCGAGAGTGAATAACGAGGAAACATCCAAAGAGGGGCTTTTATCCCCGTTCCGTCGCCTTTCTCTGGTGTTCCCTCGATGGGAATGGTGTAGAAGGCGCGTAGATTTTAGACGCGTAGTTCCAATCTTTTCCTTCAAAATCCAATGATTATAAAATTTTGTCTCTTTTATCTCGGACTTTTCATATGAAGTGAAGAAAAAATCGCAAGAACAGATTTACAAGGCTACTTTTCGCAATACGTTCCTCTTGGCGATTGTCCCGGGTGGACTTTGTCGGTCGTTGGTTCGCGCGAATGGAGGTGTCAATAGCACGTGTGTTTCCTTTTCGTATCCAAAGGTTGCACGATCTGTCATACAACCGGTGAAATGTAATAAGAAGTTGGGAATTGAATCCGAGATAATAACAATATAATCCGAGATATAATCCAATCCGAGAGCCAGATGTAAAGTTAGCTACCTCCTACCCATAAATCTCTAGAAGAGCCGTAAAGGTGTGGTCGTGCATTATTGTTTGGATACAAACGTTTAAATATGAATAACGAATGATTCAATGTCGGCGAGAGAGGAGAATTGAATAATTAAACACCGAAATAGAGCATTCTCCGCACTATCTCGGCTGCTCAAAATGATTTCTCATTGATAAAAAAAATGTTTTTTCAACGAAAACATACGTATCTAATAATAACTTGCGCATGAAATAATATGCGTCTTATCCTATATCTCATCCTGCAAGGTCGTGTAGCAGGTTTTTGTTCAATGCCCATTAGGATAATGGATGATTATCATCAAGTAACAATTGATTTATTGTCGCGCGGTTAGAATTTTCGTGCGAATAAACTTAGTGGCTAGATAAACTACCACGTGCATATTAATCAAAAATATACTTTTGACGCATCACGTCCATCTTCGTAATTCGCAAGCCATGCCTAGCTTATGAGTAGAGGTGCGGTCGCCTTGTGGGATAAGGGGCTGCTCAAGCCCAGTGAATTCAAATCTCGGGGTAATGCATTTGGACGGCCCATGGCTAAAAATTCAAATAATGCGATTTTACGGAAACTGGAGAACATCGTGCCCCAGGGAAAGGAACTAGCCCGCCTTCCCAGAATGTGTCATTTCAAGCATCATAAGGCTAGGTTCGTGGTGAGCTCTACTTTCATCAAACCAAAATCAAACTTCGGGTTAGTTACTGTGTAGGCAGGCATTCTTGAATGCAGCGTACGAGTGTAAATAAGATTGAAACAGAATGTATACTTCACTGGTCTTCAGCGGAAATGAGCCCAACCGGTCCCCACGCCTTCTCAGAGAGAACGCCTTTGGATTGCTAATTGCTCACAGATGGTGGCACGCAAAGGGAGCCCGTTATCCAATCCGGGAGACAGATAAGCGACCTTCATCTCCTTAGCGCTGATATTTCCTCACAAATCCCTTTGCCTTGCGTCACATGCTTCGTTGATGCAAAGGGATCCAAAGCCTCTCTCTATGTTGGAAACCACAGACTTGGTCCTCCCGTAAGACCTTTCCTGAATTCCAACCTCATCCGAGCCTACCTCAGTCCTTAACCACTATTTCTTGCGCAACACCCCGACAGTAAAGCCGGTGTATCGTTGCCACCCTTCTCTCTTAGATTTCCCCTCGTCATTCGTCCCTTCTCATGTGTAGGCCTAGCCTAAAAACCTCCACCATGTTTTTATCACCTTGCTTTCAAAGATCCCCGATATTCCAAAGATTCCCCTCCCACCCCGTTAATTGAGCCAAGGGACAGACTTGCATATGGGGGAAAGATGAAAGGCCCCCTATGAAAATATATTGGCAAGGTCCTATCATTCTAATTTAATTGAGCGATGAAATTCATTTTAACTTCAACTCCTTGGTATCAACACCACAGGCACTCGAGGTAATGAGAAAATTTCGGCATGATTTTTTCCACGATAATTTTTCCGCTATAAGTGTATCCCATGTACAATAAAACTACAATTAAATACAATCATAGCATAAGACAACAATCACCATTTATATTTTTTGCACAGCAAAATATTCTATGCTTGACTCGGTGGAATCTTCCGTCGCGAGGACAGGACAAAAAACACCACTTTGTCCACATTTATAATTTTTTTAAACACGACCATAGGTTTTTTGCTATTATTTATGTGCTAATTGCACAGCCGATGATTCTGCACAGTATCGAAAGTATGGTTTTGTGATTAAATTCTGAATTTAGAACTACAGTTTCCTTTATTCTCTGTTCCTCACTATTTAAAAAAATTAATATCAATGTTTATTTCAAAAGTAAAGTTCTGATAGTAATAATCTAGTAGCTAAACCCCCCATTCTCAAATTAAATATCACATTGAAAATATAAAATGCTACGCTAAGATGGTGTTCATACTTCTTTTAATACAATACTCTCACGACACATTAAAATAATTTCTAATTCAAAGTACTTACATAGCTTACGGTTAAGCTTTTGTTTCTCGGAAAAAATACGTGCAATATGGCATATTCGTCAAGATCCATATAGAATTTTTTAAGGGAAATTTATATTTCAGGAACCAAGGATAAACTGCTCTGTAGTGATTAAAAATATAACTGTTACTTATTTCTGTGCTTCTTTTACTCAAATATTGCAACTTAAATTTTACTTCTCATATTGCAATATCATAAAAAAGTGGTGATAATAATCTGTGTCACCTTGAGGTGAAGAAATGGAATCTGGATATTCATCCGTAACTATCAGTATTATTTTTACAATCAGGAAGAACCACAACGAAATATTCTACAAAATGAGCTTCGAGACAGTTGAAATGAGAGGTAGCAGTTTCAAAAACCTACAGTTAAATCGGTGTATTGGAAACTGTGGTATTTCCTTAAAAACTAAATTGCATTTGCAGCGTCTGAAAACTTCATTCGATAGGTGTCTTTGACCCCTTGATCCGTTTCTGAGCCACCAAACTCTCCTGCTCTCCCAGTCTTCCCATCGTTTACCCTGCTACCCACTCGATCGTCCTTTTCCCTTCTTCAAAATCCCTCCCGATTCTTGCCCTTCTACTTAAAAACCTCCGTTGCATCCGCTTCCCTCCTCGAAGTTACCTCTCCTCACACGGAAGCCTGGAATCCTCTCCCGAAACCGCCGCCTTCTCCCTCTCCCACCTCCACTCACACTTAACGCACACACAGTCCACCCAACCCACACAACACGTCTGCTTCTTTTTCCATCACTCCTCCCACCCAAAGAACCCACCCGCTCACCCCACCTCCATTCCTCTAAAGAGATTTCCCCGCCTTTTCTCCTTTCCCCATCGCCATCCATTTTCCACTCACGCCCTGTTCCCTCCCTTCCTCTTCCTGCTTCCTCATTTCTCCCTCCCTTGCCTCTCTCACTTGGTCCCACATCCTCCTCCTGACTCATCTCTTCAATTTCGATTCCTCTCAGATACCCTTCATTCTCCCCGCTGCGAAAAGTTCTTCCTCTCTCTGCCCTCCTTTTCCCCTATCTCACCCCTTTCCTCCTTTCCTCTTCCCTCCCCCCGTTCCCAAGGCAGCTAAGCCCACATTGCGACTAAGCTCAATATACCCTCTCCTCATCTTTTGTCCGCTTCCAATCTCTTTCGTTTTTTTGGCCTCCATGCATCTTTAAAGCCTTTATTTTAATATTTCCTACCACGTAATACCCAGATCGAGTTTTTGATTCTGCTTTTTCTTTCACATTATGCACTAAAGCCGAAAGTATATGAAAAGAAATAGAACCTCTTGAAATATTTATATTTTAGAATAACCGGCGCGTAGTTGAGATGAAATAGCGAACTCTTGGGATCATCACGAATACTGAAAGAAACAAAGTGATAGAGGCCGTGTGAAAAAAGACTGAGAAAAACCCTAAGTTTGTTCAGGAGTTTTTACAAGAGGAAGGGGCTGTATTTACAGATTTTTTTTGTCATTGTCCATCCAGTAATGTTCAGTTAATGAATTCAATTTCCACATTGCACATTTCGTTTGTTACCGATCTGAGGCCGGAAAAATCTGAGGCCGTTGAGTAAAATGTGGCCTTAAGAATAGATATTATATTATAGAATTATTCTACTTAGGTTTGATGGTGAGATTGCATTTTTCACATTTAAATACGGATAAAAGAAATAAAACCCTGTGCTTTCTATAATCAAGTCTTTCTAGTCTCGTAAGACTTGGTTATAGAAACCAACGACTTACTAGTTTAGTAGTTCATACCATGTAGGCACGTACCCAGAACGTCTCGTACACTATTGGTTTTTTGGAGGTTGTATCTGTAACAAAAATGTGATCGATGTTTGGAAAAATTACCAAGCAACGGTACTGTTATTTCTGAAGCTTAAAAATTAATTTTTTTTAATGTAGTTTACGCATCGTGAATTTATATTTATGACACTAAAGGTTTACCTGCAACTGATCCATGCTGATTCCGTCAACATACGTTATTATTCAAATCTTTGAAATCAAAATAAATCCTAGACATCGTTTCAATAACATGAAGGCGTATAAATTCACCACGAGAGCATTACAATTTATGATATTGTAAAAATACTGGAATGCATAGACCCTTTTTAATGGTGAACTCATCCAACTTATTATCCAACAGAGTGTTTGTACTCATATTTGGGGTTTAGAGCACACTAACTACTATCTGCTTATCCCAATATTAATCACAATCAATGGGCTAAATCATAAATAAAGCGATAAATTATTAATCGCTAATAGCTGACTATTCACCAATTGCTCGATCTCCCATCATCACGCATTTATTTTTCCGTATATTTTCCATTGTCATTATTTCCTCATCAAACTATTTTAGTGGACTTTCATTGCAGAGCTGCCGAACGTACCATAATTCCTGAATAAATATGAGATTTAACAGTGAGGTAGGGGTTGATGAAACATTATAGACAAATATATATTACTTTCCGGCCTCTCCTGGAGCTGTAATGGAAAGTGTGAAAAAATGCGTTAAATCAGGGTTGTTTAGTTAAATTGGCTTTAACTGCTTCAGGGCCAACCAGCGAATAAGCTGACCGCAGGAACCATGAGGACAGCGCAGAGATCCCAGGGGCCATTCCAAAGGAAGAAAATATGTGAATTTTCCAAAAACAATGCAAGCGTAAAAAACTGGGCATCTCCCCCACGTAGCTGGAGCTTTTGAGCCTACAGACATTTGCGGGAAGCTTGAACGGCAGTGCACAAATTCATCAGGCCGCGTCCAATTGCCTCTTTTACACGTTGGAAAACGATGGCGGTCCCCATTTTAATTGCAAATTGTTGGATCGAATAGCTCTCGAATTTCGGCCTTAAAAATAAAAGAAGGGACGATTATTCCGCGTCACTCTTGGTGAGGAGAGAGGTGCTCTGAACCCCTATAGGTATTCACTCTTCCCACCACCACATTCCCTCTCGCTCTCCATTTTCAAGTTGCCACTACTGCTGCTTCGATTCAACGGTCGGCAGCCTATGATCAATGATTCCCCTTCTACACGGCTTTTCACCCAACGCATTCAACAAAACATATGCATATTGTCTCACCACAGGATTATGTGAACTCCCAGATCGTAAAAACATTGCTGAAGCAGTGTTAGAGGAGGTCTGCGTTCAAATGCATATTGATATTTAATTTTTAATTACGATATTAGAGTTCTCCAGTCTTGTAGGTATGCCTCACGTAATTATTCCACCAACTGACTTACGAAATCATTGCAAAATTCTTTGTTGCCGAATCTTCTCTGTTTGCATGCGAACACTCACGAATTAATTACCATCTTAAAGCATACAATATAGCAATATATTCTTTTTTAATTTCAAAATATAGAGCTTCACTTGGATTTATTTTAATATCTAATAAGAATATTATTTATTGTACCAATCTAGCTTTAAACAGTATACGATTTGATCACTTCTATTTCACCACCCTTTGATAACCAATATGCATTTTTAAACGAGTTTGGAATTAATTATATGCAGGCATATATTTCTTATTAAGAGGAAGTATATGTTTTATATCATGTCATAGGATCCAATATAGGCTTAAAAACAGACTGTTTTCATTGAATTTGCAGTCACTAGCTAAGTGAGCATGTCATATTCATGTGTAAATTCACATGCAAATCGTGTGTAAATAAATATCTTTATTTCAAACTAATTAAAATAAACGTAGCTGACATGGCTCGCTGTTTGTTTTTTTTGATTCGGAAGCCGTGTTTATTTTTGAAGGAGTTCATGCGTTAAAGTTTACTGGCAAACATTCGACTTCGGCTATTTTAAAATTAGAACTCAATCAGCTGAATGCATACGTATCATATGTTTATTCAATATTCCATCATCTCAGTTGAAAGAATGTGTGCATTCATTTTTCATGGGCTTTGCTCTCTAGTGTAAAACTTAATCGATAATATGCGTACTGATAGCTCCTAAAAATACAGAAGAAGAATTGTGGTAGTTGGATAAAACAAATTTCGTAAGAGAAAATATTAAATGTCCCTGTTTTATTCAGAGCATTAAGCATTTTAAAATATAGCTTTCATAAACGCCAAAATTGAATGGATAGTTAAGAATCAAGTTATCTTCTCACAAAGTTCAACGTTGCGTCAAATCGTATATTATTAAAAAAACAGGCATTCAATTCTTGTCATGCATTAAGTCGACTGGATAGTTACAGCCATCAGAAATTAATAAAGCTCGGGACCTGCAGAAGAGGCTCAATGAGAGATCATTCTGACTTAAAACCAATAATAGTCTTGAATATTTATAAAATAATAACATTATATCAATTTAATGAGGTTTCCACTTCAAATAATCCGGTTATGGTTCCAAGTGATATACCCTTTACTTCTGAGATTTGTGTCATTTCAACCATTTTTCATTCATGCAAAATGGTTGTGCCATGTGCTACCTACATGTTTTTCGATGAAGTTCTAAAGTTAAAAGAGTCCTTTACACCACTGCAACAAGGTACGAGATATGAATTAAAAAATTACGAAAAAACTGACATATTATAAGAATGGCATCCTCTATGTAAGTTTTTCAAGTGATTAGAATGTTTCAAACCAGTTAGTTAATTACCTCGCCCTATATTCCTATTACGAAGTCAAGGGTTCTATGAGCTTCCCATTCCTAAACGAACCATTTAGCAAATACAAGACATTCCTAAATAATATATTTTTTTAAATTTGACCATCTTCAATAAGGAAATTTTTCCCTATAACGGAGTTTCATTAACTTCCACTAGAGGTAATTCTATGCATGATTAAAATATTCCTATGTTCAGCAACATTGAGTGTTCATTCCTATGTTCAGCAACATTGAGTGTTCATTCCTATGTTCAGCAACATTCATTCAAATTGAGTGTTTTCTTAAGCGCAGGTGGTGCAAGTCAAGGAACTAGAACCCCTGCCATGGTGTGTGAATTTCTTACTCCGTTGCGTTTAATAATATTTAATCTTTAGCCTTACCTAACGGACCAAGCATCAAGTTTATTACTGTTACCTACTATATCTTCTATTAATGTTCATATCAGATCGCTAATCGTTTTTAGCCATCCAACCATCGGACGATCCCCTTTACAATTATGGGAATAGAATCGGTCCATAATTTCAAGATAAATAATTCAGTATGCTTTTAGTTTCCGGGAAGTAGTCCATTATCGTAACCCAATAGCGTAATCATAGCGAAATGTATTAATGTAACTCTCATACTCGTTTTATCTATTATAACTTATAATTCAGAGACTACTTAGTATCCGCAATACATATTAACATTGATCCTGCTGTATGACAGTTCAATAACTAAAATCACTTTTTTAATCAATTATGAAATGCCCCCAAGATTATTTCGACTATTATTAACTGTGAAAAATTATTTCTTTGCTCTTCTCACCTCACCATGTCGTACCAGGAATGACGGTGAATCGGACACTACATAATTATTTTATAAACATTATCAAGCTAAAAAATATTCACTGTGCAATAGCATATCCTTTCTTCACGCCGTAAAGAGTTTTTTCTTGAGTCATCACGTTCAAGGTATATGGATGATCATCATAGTTAGTCTAAAACTTTTTATTTTGAAAACTTTCGCGCGTCTTAATGGATTTCTAAAACATTTCCACAAGTTTTCAGCTTAAATGCGTCATTTCCTTCTTCAGTTTTCATATTTCTTAACCCCATCTATGCAACCCTAAATGTCTTTTCACTTTTCCCTTATGCTGAACATTCTTCCTTCTACCATAGCTTTCAACATCCCCCTCTCTGCCTCGAAACATCCTCACCGTCAACTATTTCGTGCTGAATGGAATTTTGCCATTGCAACATCTTCTCTTCCCCCTGGATAGCAACACTTCCTCTTTTGTCCTAATCTCTACCTACCTGGCGAATAACAGCTTATTTAAATGTTTTTTCCCTGCATGGCTCGCCTAGTGTTAAATTTTGGATGGGACCCTTCTGATAAACACCCTCGTGGGAAAGATTCAAAAGGGTCAGGGATCCTCAAAGGGATCCCCCCACCAAGCGTTCCCACATTTCTCCTTAATGGGTTAAGTGCAAGTGAGGCCAAATAGCCCTTGAGCACTTAGGGTCCGTGATTCCCGTCCATGGAACTCCCCTGCCGGGCCTTGCAAACTTTTTTTCTCTCCCCCTTCTCCCACTTTCTCTCCATATCTATCACCTCCAATTACCAACGACCCACACAATCCTACTCCGCCTCCATCCCTCGCGTCCTTCACACCCCAGCGTCCTCCCCGCCACCCGTGGCCAAAAACATATCTAATCAC
>LYUA01000256.1:0-12871 GCA_002093875.1 Calopteryx splendens | reverse complement strand
TGAAAGTATCATTGGATATCTGTCTAATTTCGGATGTGTCATGTCATGTATTCTACATATATAAAGTATATTTTTATGCGTAGAAGGTGGAAGGCCGGAGGGATAATGAGAGTAAAAGATGGGTCCGGAGAAAAGCAGAGTTGCTGGGTGGAGCAGAATCCACCTAAGGAAGGGGTCAGGAAGGGCTGAGACCTATGAGTTGTTAGAGATGGGTAAATGGGAAGACCAATGAGTAAGGAGTCATGGGGAGGGGTGATTTTCATTAGAGCTACAGAGAGTAGGAGAGAGAAAGAGCGAGAGAGAGGAAGGTAGAGAGAGGCCAAGGGATAGTTAACTATGGGTCTGGAAAGGGAGTTGCGGTCAGGAGGCAGAGAGATAGGCGGATGGAAGAGGCCCATCCCCAGCGAACCACAGTTGGGGATGGAAACGGCACAGGGGTAAGGAAGGGTTCTCTGGATGTATGCTCGGTGAGAAAAAGACTGTTTTTTTTTATTTTGAACTGCAGGAGAGTCCCTCCCTTCATACCCCCGCCCCCATCGATGCCAACGTTTCGGGATGGGGAAGGGATATAGTGAGTAGCGTAGGTTGGCGCACGAAAATAAAAATACAAAAAAGAGATTAAAAAAGCGCTCCATTGGGAGATCGAATACCTATAAAAAAATAAACCCCAATGGGAGATAGAATACAAATGAAAAAATATAACCCATGGGGTGGGAGTGAGGCGTGGCGGCAGGCGTCCCAACTTCCAGAACCAAGTTCAACACCGCCAAACCTTCATAATAGGGTGAATTTGAAAACGAGTGCTAACAGGAAATTCGTGAAACAGCTGTTTTATTGTATTTTTTCGAGTTTTTTTTTCTCGCTAGAGCAGCTCCACCAGCTTCCTCCACCACCGATTGCATCACCAGCACCCCTATCCCTTCATCCCCTCGTCCTTAACCTCACTACCCCATGCCGATCGCCATCTCACCAACTTTGTCTTGCCGACTGGTTCCAAAAGAGATGCAATATAGCGATCCGAATTCCTTTCCCCCTCGTCGACTCCCCCCACTCCTTAACTGCATAGAAAAGGTGGAGGCGGGGGAATTTCGGGGAGAGCAAAGCGTTAGCTTTTTTTGCACCGGATTATTTCATCATTCACTGATTGGGGAAAAGAGAGAGAGGGGAACGAAGGAAGAGATGGGAATAGCTAGCGCGGGAAATGAAAGAATCGCAGGAACGCCTAACGAGGTTTCCACTATCTCATTTTCTCATATTGGACTCGGGTGAGCCCAGTCTTTCCTTTTTTAAACCAGACATCCGCCGCAGTTCAAAGAGGGGATTATATTTCGATATCCACGCTCCGAATACCCGTAAATGAAAAGGGATTAATATTTCAACCCATTTCTTTTTCTAACCTACACATATTCCAATAACAGAAAACATTCACCGCTTACAAGTAATCTCAATAAACATAGCAATCACCTAGCAAAAACAGCAAAAATCTAGCCGTAAAAGAGCACTTTCTGATTTAATACCAGATCACAATTTTTTCTTGTTGTGGTAACATTATTTGCTCACAGGGAAATCATTTTTCTTCCCACAAGTTACGTCGAGCATCACGAAATACTCCTTAGTCATAATCAGCATTTTTTGTTGATGCCAACCATGCCAACCAATTATGGAAAAAATATAAATTGAATATGAAATTGATGAAGGGTATATTTAATATTTATTTCCAGGATAACATCAATAAAGTTACTGAGCAAAATTATGGAGGAAAAAGAATTAAAATTATACGATTTTAGGTTGATAATGCTGTAAGTGATAAAAATTAACAATGACTAAGTACAGAACTAAAATTCATGGATTACACTATGAGTGAAGACTATAAATAATTTTAAGCTAATTATTACAAAAATTAAAGTTAAAGCCAGCAGCTAATATGGGCTATTAAGCAATAGCTATTAAGATCACTATAAAGGGACGGAGTGAGAGAGATATCTGAAGTAAAGTGGACAGGCAAAGGTTGCCTTTAATAGTAAATATAAATTGTTGACTCAAATAAATCAACCTTGAAACAAAAATATGTTCCTAAGTACTTAAATATGGACCCTAGTGAAACCTGAGCAATTAGGTCAGAAAAAAGGAAAAGGTGAAAATAATTCTAAATGTGATGTCCCGGAAATAGTTGAAATTGATTGGTTGGTATTCTTAGCAGTGAAGAGGTTTTCCATGGAATCGAAAAACAAAGACGAATTTGGAAACAGCATAGCAAATTGGCGATTCCTACTAAAAAGTGGACATACAGGTCGCATTTTTTCGCCATGAGGGAAGCTAAGTTGAGGGGATGTATATGAAACAGAGAATGGATAACAATTACAACCCCTAAGAATAAATAAAGCGGTTAATAAAACAAAACAAGCATCCATTGATGCCAATTAATCTGAGGATTGAAGACTTAGGTCCAGTTTTATAATGTCTCGTTTAAATGAAGTTGTACTTTAATCTTTGGTCAATGCCAAAAATCAGTTATAGAATCTCTAATTGAGTCCACACCAATTGTTACGGTTCTAGTTAACGAAAAGACGGAAACACTATAGTTGGTATGTTTATGTTTAATAACGAGCAGTCTACATTGCTTATTAAATTGGACCTATTGGTGACATTTACGTAATTTATCCTCCGCGTTGTCTAACAATTGAATTGAATTTAATGCGGTATTGGGACCTAAACCAAGCCCTCAATAGCATTTATAACATGGATACTTTCATAATGTGGAAAAACTCATTGAGTCTACGATTTAGATACAACCAACGGCGTTATTATATAAATATCTGTATTTTTCAAGTTCATAGAGAAATTTTGTTAGTTAAAACATACTCGAGTTATTTACAATGCCTATTTTTCCGGTAAATTTTTTATGGTCTTTGAATTACCGATTCCTATCTAAAACCAATTAGTTCTTCTTCAACGTTTTTTTAACTTTTCAACTGGATCAATTAAGATGTGATTCTACACCAAACATCTTTTCAAAAGAATCTACCTTCTCATTAAAAATTCGTTTGCATAAAAATACTTCTCCTTCTGATAATTAGTTTCAATTTGAATTAAGTCAAAACTAAGTGAAATATTGCTATCCAGCCATACTCCACTAGCACTTTCGAATGTTATGTTTCGGTATTCACGAATCATACATGTCTTTAGCTCAATTAATTTTAATGATAGTCAAGTTTCCGGAGCCACGGCATATTCATTTTCTCTTCTTGGATATTTGGCTTTCCGGAAAACCCTTTGGAGCAATGGTGCCTACTTTTAAACATAAAATTCATTTCTTTCATTAAGAATCTGAAAATAGAAGAACAAATTTCACGCATTTTTTTTGGTTGTAAAGGTAATGCACCTTTTCGCGGCATAAACATTTTTCCACAAAACGACGGCTGAGATTGAAATACGAAGTCAGACTAAAGTTTTACTCCGATGGGAGTCTAAATGCAGTTCAAATTTTAATTTCATCCGGGAAGTAGATGGAACTACGGGTATGCCTTAAACGTTGCTTTCACAGTTCAATATATTAATAGGTATTCAACCGAATATTTGAAATAATTTGATCTTGGAGCTAAACTGCATTGGTGTTTATTTATTTGATGCTCTAACTCAATATTTTTATCGATGGTAATAGCCTAATAGTGGATTAAACAATGGAAATTATAACTACAACCACTGTGATAAGATGAATATTTGAAAAAAATGAATATTTTGCACAACAATTGAAGGTTTTTTTTTGCATACGTCTTCATAAGATATGTTCAAAGCATTTAAAAATGTATAAGTCCTATTTTTATCTTAAATATTATTATATCCCTCAAATTAAGACATATAATTGGTGAAACTAAGAGAAACTTAAAAGGATGATAGTAGGACCATTTTCATTAGAATACAAAAATATTTTACAATGTGGAAGCGGATTGAAATTATTACTTTTTAAACACGATAATTTAAGGAGATAAATGAGTAATTACAGCGATATACACTGTTTATTGTGCGTCGGCCATCTTATATTTGAGGCATCCGTGATCTCTCTTTTATGTTAGCGAAAACTTCATTGAATATAAAAAAGTGATCTTTGTTGTTCACATCATTATCGGGCCGATCTTTTCGTGAGCATTCATTAAGTGTAAATCTGACCAAATTGATAACATATTAACGCAGCTTTCATGAAATTCAATTAACCCCTCCCAAGTCCCTAGCTCTAAAACAGAATCTGACGCTAAATCAATTTCTCTTTTTCTTCAAGAATTTAGCTCCAAAAAATTACTCACTCACTTCTCTCTTCAAAGTAATGAAGGAATGGCATTGAAGATAACTTCTGTCAGCTCACACCCTGATAAAAAGTGTTTATTAAGAATCAAACTTTTTAAAGTTGTAATATAGATTCATGAAGCAAAATACCTCAAATATAAAATGTGTGAATAAGGAAAAAGGTTTAGTATTTTGTAATTAGGTTAAGGCCAAATAAGATATAAATATTAGAGGTATGTTACCTCACTTTTTTCTTCTAAATTATTAATGTATTTAAATATACATATGCATACGATTTATTCTTAATGTAATGAGCTCAATTCTCTTATCGTTGACAATAGGCTTATTGTCAATTAACAATGTACATCTGTACATGTACAGGGTACCCTGAAAGCTGGCAGACACGAACCCTTCCTAGAAACATATCATGATGGAATTATTTAAGATGAACTAATATTTTTTTGCATCTGATGTTTTACTATTATTTTTGATACTATGGTCACGAATTGTTTGAGGAAAGAATGAATTCCTAAACCTATCAGAGGCAACGTCTATTTCTCTAATTTTATCCGGGTCCCCCGACTTTCCAATGCAGTTTTGCGTGCTACTAGCAGATCATTCTCGTGTTCACATTCTTGCATACTGGTCACCCGAATTGACAATGCAACCAGCCATTGTGGAAAAATCTAATAAAATTTTTCAAAACAATTTACTGAAACTTGGTAGAGCTAGTAATATTTAAACTTTATAAATTTATTGATCCATAAAAGTAGATGCCAAATTAATGTAATTAAATATTTATTATACGATTGTTTATAAATATAAAGAACTTTTATATACAGTTGGTTATATAACAGAAAACAAATAACCAACCACAGTAACCTACCCGAAGGTTAGCTAATAGGTGAAGGTAGAATCCACCAAGTACTAAACCCAACGGCGTGTAAAATTTACACATTAGGGCAGTTACTGTCCCTGTGCGACCTGCGGTATCCCAGAAAGAACTAGTACACGAAAAATCAAACAACTTGGCATTAACTTAAGATGCCCCGAGGCATCACTCGGAATCGATCCCGGGCCCTCCAATTTAGAAGCCCAGCGCTCTACCGACTAGTCACAACAAGCTGACATAAATATATTTCTCTGATATATTTACTGATATTATATTTTCCCGATTTATTTCTCCCAAGGCCTTTTAGCCGAGTTGTAACAGCAAAATGTTTTAGTGAAAATGATTATTAGATTCAAAGTTATTTTTCCCAATTGTCATGTGTTTCCACAAAGTTACGTCTGAGTAGTTGTTTTTTTCTAATATTTCGTTATAAAATCCAGTTATTATTTTGCATAGTGAGTATAGTTCTTCGGATACACATAATGGTGTTTTTAATAGGGTCGAAATTTGATGTTTAAAACTTTAGCAATCTTTTGGTGATTTTTTCTATTGACGCCATGTAACAATCCAACATGAAAGAGTAAAATGATAGAAAACTTTGAAGTTGCAATTCAGTACACAATTAAATTAATGCTGTAGTCTAAACAGCTCTTCCTTCATTGTGAAATTGTCTCTTTATCCTGTGTATTTTTCATAACTGCGTTTCTACGCCCTCACTTCCCACCTTCCCTTTTTTGCGTAAGCCTCCAGGATGCCTAGGCGTCGCGCGCGAGCACCCCATAAACCCCAGGGGTGGTAAGACTTTCCGATCCAGACCGTCGACATATATCCTCTCAAAGGGTATGAATTGAGCGAGAGGTGGGGAGCAGGAGTCTGAGGAGAGTCGAAAGAGAGAGAGGTAGGTAGATATACATCGGGAAAGGGACCAGAAATTAAAGTGGGAGGATAGGCGAGGGAGATGGTCGGGAGGAGGCTAGCATGAATGCGCCCGCAGAGGCCTGCTGGGTATGATAAATTGAAAGAAAGGAGAAGTGTCATGATGAACGGCTTGAGAGGATAGAGAGGGACGGAGGGTGTGAAACGTGCGACGGCTGGGGGCCCACGAAGATGGAGAAACGAAGAAGACTGCGGCCGTCTTGTGGGTGGGGAGGAGGACCAGTGGGCGGAGCAAGGGGCGAATGTGTGGACGACTCTTTCGAGGGAGGAACAAAAGGAATGGAGCCAACGAGCAGAAGGAGGAAGGGCACGAAGAGTAAGATTACGGAGAGAATGGAATGGTTAAGGGGAAAGGATACGATGGGAGGAGGGCTATTCACTGGAGAAGAAGATAAAGGGAAAAAATAAATGTGGAGGATGGGAGGGCAGGACAAATAAAGAAAGAAATAACGCGAAATAAAATAGAAACAGGAGGCGAGTGTGTGTAGAGTACGGGCAGTGATTAGCAACAGGGCAAAGGTAAAAAGGAGGATATATGGATTTTTAGTGTGGACATTCTAATTGGGCACCAACAAAAACAAATTATTCAGAGTGGCGAGAAATTAATCAACGGAAGGAGTGAAGATTGTAAACTTGACGCCGCTGTTTAGAAGTCGAAAAAGCGATTGCGAAACTGCCGAAGGTTTTCTTTCACAATGCAAAATTTAAATTTCAAAAGGGTTAATATCTACTATTATTCTCATTATTATATCGAGGAACCTCATTTTTTTAAATTAAATGCATGCGCAAACAATTGAGGAAGGTGTTCCGTTATTAAATAGCGATTAGCTGGAATCGTTATTACGAATCATTAGCTGGAAAATTTAGAAGTTGGTATCTTCAAACTTCATCTGGTGGTTGTAAGCTTTATATCTTGAAGTTAAACTCAATCATTTTCGGAACTTCTTTTGTTGTTTTACTATACGTTGAGGTTCCATTCTGTTTGTCTTTTTTCTAGTGTACTTGTTGCACCAAAGATAGTAGGTACTATCTCTTATAAATATATTTATGTTCACATTTATTCTGTAGCTTCTTATTTATTCGCTTCTCAGTCAGTCTTTGACTGTTTTTCCTTAAATTATTCTCACTATTTTTTTACGTTTCGCTCATTAAACGTTTTTTTTTCGCAGTTTCTGCTGTATGTTCTGCAACATATAGCAAAGATGTCAGGATTTTTACCTTATGGCGAATTTTAGGTCGTTCTATTCTCCAGATTGCAAAGGTATTTAGTCTGCGAAGAATTATATTTTAATCCTAGCCCCTTGATAATGTGTTTGCCATTTCATTCATCACGGTGATGAATGAAAGTGAATTCAGTTAATACTGCCTATTTCGTTTGTTCTTCTTTTATTTTAATCCTAATTGTGCAATTTTAGATATTCAATATATGTTATTAATTAACACGGAACCCTTCTTTTGCTCAGTCTTAATATTATATTTTGCTTCCGACTCTCGAAAATATTCGGCAAATCTATTAAGAATAAATAACGAGGATCATTAAATTCATATACCCTTCTATCAGCTGTTTTTTATCGTCTTCACTATTCCTCGCTTTTTCATTGAATTGCTGTTACTATTTTAATTTGTCCATGAATTATTTTTGAAAATTACTTAAGTAGCAGTAGATATTTTCTTTGTCTGTACAATATCTTTAACTTTCAATTTTGTCCATTTCTTCTTTTGCCCTCCATACAGGTCATTTTTTCTGGTATAATAACATTTTCCGAACTCTATTCTTCTTATTTTATCATTCTTGAATTTGCTTTGTTGCGGTGTTGTGTGTGCTGATTCCAATTTTTTTTATTCATTTGGTAAACGTTGTAAATAATGTTTTTCTTTTTTAGCTTACTCTTTTATTTCGTTTGTAAACCAAGGTTTCGTGTTTTCTTAAGTTATATTTGTATTTTTGTCCTAAAGGCTCTTCGGTGGCGTCAATGATAATGTTGCTCAATGTATCCATCCTCCATCTACTCTTTCTGGGATGAGCTGTTTACTTTGAATTAATTTTTCTGATAGCGAAATATCTCTAAACTAATTGAGCTTTTTTCTTCTATTCACGTGGAACACGGATTGTGTTCATGAGAATACTGAGTACCTATACTGCAATTTGGGGTAACTGTGATCGCAAAACGATATGACTCAAGCAGGCATGATTTCGCGAGTCTATTAACCTAAATTTTTAGGATTAAACTGGAAACAGCATTTCGTAATTATTCCCTCTGCGAAAGACTCGAACAGGATGTATTATTTCCAGACATTTTCTCCTAACACGACGCTGAAAAGGATGAGATACGATTACACGTCCTTTGGGGAGGGGTCTGGAATACGTAAGGGTTGACTAAAAGAAGAGAGAAAAAAGAAAGGATAAGAAATAAAAGATAAAACAACTAACAAGGCCGTCCCTTAGTTAATTCGTTTTGCGTAAAATGGGTGAATGAGAAGTAAGTGACGTGACGAATGATGAAGGGATTAAGTACCGAAGCGACTATATGCTGAAATTCCAAGATTCCACATCATCAATAATTGAGTGAGAAAGCATTTTATAATTCTTATATTCTTAACGTTGGTCTAAGCATATAATAGCATATAAAGCAAGTATAAAAAGCAAGTTGCTTTGCTAATTAAAATTTTTCAATCACCGGATGATGAGATAATGAATGGATGCACCGTTGCTAAATAAAGGATGAAGTGTGGCACGCTGGTTTGGTTATGAGAATAGGAATTAGGAGAGACGGATCTCCAAAAAGACATTTAAAAAAAGAGAAAATGGTTCGAGTAAAAGTGGTAAATGAATATTTAGTACGTTTGCTCAAATGGCTGTATATTATCGAAGAGACATTCATGATAAGGAATATTAGGTCTCAGGAACAGAAAAGGATGCATGAAACAATGTTAGAGGCGAAAAGGGTGTAAAATACAGGGCAGTGTGGAAGAAATTAGTAGGTAAAAGGAGTAGGTTTCCTAAAATAACTTAAAATAATACTTTTTTGAATTTTAAGTGTACCAAAAGGGAACAGAGTATAAGGTAGATGTGCATGATTTACTTGCATATAGTCCAGATTTACATGCATGCCTACTGTGCATGTAAATCTTCCTGCGTTTAAATCACAAAACTCTCTACATTACCTGATTGAAGATCTAATGATTGATCCAATTTTTTCTATCTATTGCTTCTTCCGTTACCAAGATATTTAAAACCTTTTTCAGAGAATACCATCTTTCTCACTTAACTTATAAAATTAGCGTTCTGATTAAAACGGTTAAAATTTTCATGGAGTAATAAATCAATCGTATACCCGAGGAAAGGAAAAAATTATTTGTAAAAAAGGAGAGAATTAAAACTATGCCGATGGGTACGGGAAAATACGTGGGAACCGGGAGGTAAAGAAAATTATTGGAAGAATGAGAGCGAAGTAGGGGATGGAGGGGAAGCAGGAGTGTCGGTTCCAAATCTCATCAGCCGTCATCGTTCAATTTCTTTCTCCCCGCAGTAACGCAGAGTGATAGGAGTCTTCTGGAATATGGGATAAGAGGAAGGAAGGTTGAAACAAGGAGGATGGAAGGATCCGAGATTGAGAAAGGACAGTCGAAAGCAGGGTAGTGACATTGGAGGGAAAAGACCTTCCGTTTCCGTCCTGAAGGGAGGGCAATATCATTCACGGATAACTGAAATAGAATGCCACGTGGATATGCACATAAATTCCTTCCCCGCGCCATTCCTTAGGGTAAAAAGAAACTAATCCTCATGCATGCAAATGTAGTGCAAAGAAAATGTTGCCTGTATTTTGGTAATAAATTCACGAAGGAGGTAAATCTCTCAGGCGTCACATTTTGCAAAACCTTGACTTCCAAATTAATAAAGCGTTTCCAAAACCGCACAGTTTTTTGAAAACTAATCAATTTTTTAACAACCATTTTCATAGGCAATTACAAAAATATACCAAAATAGTTGTTAGTTTCCAATGAACTAAGTATAAAAATGAAATTAGAGAATTTATTTAAACAATAAAGTTATATTTTTTCCATTATAATTTACTTAGTGGAGTGAATATGAATCAAATTATCTTTGTCTAATTCTCTTACTCTATAAGCATTCAAAACAAAAAAACGAACTTGAATTATGAATATATTAAACTCACCAAATTTAAAGTACAATAAACAAACAAAGTTGAAAGTCCAGTGAAAATATTGCTTCATAGTTCGAGTTTAGACAAATCGAATCAATATCATTTCATCAGATGTAGATTACATTATATGTTTATAGATTGCTCCATCTTAGGTGTCATATCATAAATCATCTTAGGTGTCATAAATCCTATTTAGAGGTTAATCTGAGGAAAAAATGTTACATAGTCAAGTAAGAGGTGAATATGAGTGGATCATTATGTATTACTAATGTTTATCGAGCAATGGTCAAAGTAAAAAAATAATCGTGAACTGTTTTTAGTATTCAGAACTATTTACGTCCCCAATGGTAATGATAGTTATGCTTTGATCTGATGAAAAATCAATTCCCACGAAATCGTGTTTTTGCCCACAAATTGCCTGCCTTCCAGAGGGATACAATTCCAAAAGAAGTCAGTAGAATGTCGTGTCAGAGGGATTCGAGTATGAGCTTGAGCTGAGGAAGCGTTTCATGAAGGACTAGTTATCCCATTATACTTTTTTAACTCTAGGCACTCCATTTATTTCGAGTAGTAGGATGGCTTGTATTTATTTCCCTTATCCGGAGGAATACTCGTTTTATAATCTGCACACAAGAACATTTTAGGCTTGTAAAAGACGGAATGAAAATGAATTGTAGCAAAACGTTAGACAACCTAGGTTATTTCATTTTTCTCTCCTATGATCTACCTTTCGTAATTCGAAATTACATACCCCAATGTTGTTCAGAGAAGCAAAAAATAAACACATTGGTTTAGTGAAGAAATGAATGAACCAATCCTTTAGCTAAATGGCACTTCTCTTCACCTTTACTTCGGAGAAGGATTAGATTTGAGGAAGTGTTACGTCACGAGGAAAGGACTTGGCGTTAGTACGATAATGTAACTGATAGAAATAAAACAAGTTACATTACTACCCACCTCAGCGAATGAAAATAGTTTTCCATTGGTCAGTTGGCATAATCATGCCTACTTGCTGAAATAATAGAATCGAGAGAAATTGAGTTGGTTATAATGCAATCACGATGAAGAAAACGTTATGTTTACGTGGGTGCGTTTGGAATGGGTAAAAAAATGTAGAGCGCCAATCTCTTATGCTTCCCTCAAGTTTATATCACGTTCGTTATTAGATAAGTATTAGGAGTATTGTTCTATAATAATTCCTAGTAAAGTAGGGTATACTTAATAGAGATTGCAGATGTAAATTCCCGAAGGATTGTAAGGCGCTGTATTTTTATCAGAGATTTAGAATAAATGATTAATAAGGTGAGGATATAGCACTCCACAACATCAAGCCTGAAACTGTATATCTTAATAAATGATTAATCAAATGACAGAATAAAATCAAAACATGCTCGCGTTTATTGGTGGAGAATATTAACTATTAATCCTTGGTCGTTGATTCACATGCAATCGTACATATTGATTTTTATGGCAGTAATGGTGCTTCAATTAAAGTTTGTAGGTGGTAGATATTGATCCCAGAACTTGTATTGCGTTTTTTATCATAAAAAAATTACGAGTAAGTTAAGCTTTATTTCTGTTGAGGACTTTGAAATGTTCTCAACTTTATTTAAAGCTGCATAGCCTAACTAAATTACTGCTCTCACGTACACCACTGTCATCATAGAACCAGTTGCTGTAAATTTGTAGCGTAAATTGAAGGATATTTTTTCTAGTCTTGATGTTTTCTGTGGCATAAATGTAATATGTGTAGTTGTAAATGGAAACTTTTATGTGTTTTTTATTTTCACTTGAGACAGATAAGATGTATATACTTGAGGTGAAATGCATTTTTGGTGGCACTGAGATTGAAATCTCATTTTTAATTAACCCTTCCCTGTTTCACACGTGACCAACCTCCTCCACATCTCGGGTTTTTTGATGGATGGATTTCACGAAAATCCATCGAAATTAATTGCAATGCTTTTGCTTCTTTTCATTTCACATTACTTTTTCCATTAGAATTTTCATCAAAAAAACCGAATACGAATCTGGAATTTAGAAAAAAATCCGTTTAATGTTTTTAATACTATACAGCCGTCATCATTCTATCCTACATTTTTCACCGACTATACAACATTCTTCTCCCTTTCTCTGTTTCGTATCCTGAAGATACGTGATACACGGTCCCTTATACTAAAACATTACACAGAAATCCCTTCCATCCGTCTATCATTTCCACACACTCTTCGTCCTAGATCGGTAACGCAGGCCTTTTTTCCTCGACAGGAAATCTCTTATTCTAAATGGGTGAAGCGTTGGCTTTTTGTTTCAGCGAAATGGATGAAGCAAAGACAAAAATATCATGAGAAGGAAAAATAATGACTCAGCTCAAAAAGGAGCGTTTTCGAAAAAGATTTTGCCGGATCACCGGATTGCAGGAAATGGTAAAAAAAAAGAATTGCTGAGAAACCAAAAACGTACATGACGGTTTTAAAAATATAAAAGTCTTTAAAAAATATGGGAATATCTTCCGATAGAGAAAAGAACAATGTTAGAATTTCCTATAGCATTTATCTAGGTGCAAAGATTCAGACAAATGTTTAGAGGAAGTTAA
>LYUA01000255.1:693233-708115 GCA_002093875.1 Calopteryx splendens | reverse complement strand
ATAAAGGTTATTACATATACATATATAAGAGTTAGGTATGTTTTTATTAATTTTTTATAATATACATGTATTTTTTTAAAATTTAATTATTATTATTATTTGTTTTATATGATTATTATTGTCATTTTTTAAAAATAATTATTTATCCTTTTTTTTCTTTCTCATTGTTATTATTTTATTTATTTATTTCTTTTGTTTTAAATTGATTATTATTTTATTATTATTTTTTTATTAATATTCTTTTTTTTTCAGAGTGCATAGCGAAGGCTGCGTAATATATAAAAGAATCCACGCTATTCAAATGCGATTAATATGTCATAATCTACTGATAAATTACGTTCCCTCTTTGACTCTCCCAATAGAGTATCTCCTTAATGGCCATATATATTGAGTATCGTAACAAAATTTAAGATTTAAAAAGTTTAAGGCTTTAAATATCCATACGGTAGGAATAACATACATTTTTATAATGCACTTTAGCAAATACTCGATGAAACTTAGAATTAAGGACTAAATGAACAATTCCATTTACCTATGATGTTACTGAAATCGGGTTTCTGCTTCAAAATATCAAGTTGAAAATCACTCGAAGGTAAAATAGCTTGGTCCATTAAAACTATATAACTTCACTTGAATTGCATTTCCTCATCGTTTTACTGAATAGGAGTTTCTATAAAAATACCAATCTCCACTGAAGACATCAATTTAATAAATCTAATCAATTATTTATACCCATATTATAAAAGCAGGTGAGTGTGTCCCATCTCAGGGTTTTTTCTCGACTAAAATTTCATGCAACCGTTGGTGGCAAGAGATACGAAGATAGTCATGGATGAACAAAAATATAAACTTTTTCTTCGAGAAGAATTACAAATTATCACTTACGAAAAAAACTCGGTGTGAATCAGGAATCATCAGAGAGAAGTTTTCTCGAACATAATTTACACGGCACCACCTAGAATTTTCTGAGCATTTCCTGGAACATATTGGGTTTAAATTTACCATAGGAATAAAACTGTTACTTTGTCGTTACAACTGGACTATTTTATTGGCAAAAAACAGAAAATATGGAATTTTGTGAGAAGCAACCTACCCCTAAAAATAACCATCCATATAAACTTATGGCATATAATTGACAATTAAACCAATTCACAGTGCCTCCTTGGCAAGCACTATGAATTAGTTTCGAAAAATGAACAATTTCCGCGAACGTGGGATAGTAAATTTGTTTTTCGTAATAACCGCTGCGTTACGCTATCAAAGTTTAGATTAAAGTGAAATTGACAGGATAAAAATAGAAGAAGATACTTCAATATGACAAAAAATGGTTGTTAAGCCCAATTGCTTAAAGGTAGATTCGTTTACCATCTATGAACGAACGAAATTTGAACTAATTCTTTAGCTGCTTCAAATTAAGCCAAATAAGTGACAAAAAAAGCTTAATGGTATTCATGCCATTTACATTTTAACGACTGTGGAAAAAATTCACATATTTCTGAGATTAAACGTCCTTTGAAGATAATGAACTCGTTTCCCTTTCATATTTACAACCAATCTAATCGGCAGGTGCTTCATCGAATCCAACCGCAGCTTCTTGGAAAGAGAACAAGGAGATCGGCTTTCAACACTAGTGTTCTACATCCCCTCCAGAGTAGTAGGTGATACCATTTTATTTTTTTAAATCATGATATACGTGAAGACAATAACGCGGTTAGTAGTACGTACCTGACTGGAACAACCTCATTAATAAGATTTGATTTCGACCAACAATTGTATAAAAAATTAATTTTTGTACACATAATAATGGCAACTTTTAAAGGAGCTCTTGAGTTTTTCCTTCAGCAGCTATACGATTTGTGATATGAAGATTCGACAAAATTGCTAGTGTCAAGGATACACCGACAGAAGAAATGCCATTATTTTCATTGGCTTCTTTCTGCGAAGGAATGATTTTCATCCATCAGGAATTACTAAGGTTTTGGTTAGCCTAAAATAATTAACGAATATCCCACAAAATTTGGATGCATGGGTTACAAAAATAGTTCCATTTGCTCTCATGACGCTCGCAAGTACTATTTCAGTCAATTACAGTTAAATAATTTTAGCGTCACCTTGAAGGAGCTGAAGTAATTCACAATCCCTTCATGGTTTGAGAGGTTAAGTTTTTAAGAGGTTAAGTTAAGAACCAACACATTTTGAATGTTAGCTCAGTAGGTATGGCATTTGACTACAGGCTAAGGTGCTGCGATTCAAGTGTGGGTGATGTTTAACGAAGTGCAGAAAAAGGTGACTTATTGCGGAAATTATGCACTCAAGGTTTCGAGGATGTAATTCGTAATATGAATTTACCGCAATATGATATGACACCGTAATATGAATGAAGGACCGACGGAGAACTGAGAGACGGAGAGAGAAGGTATCGGAGGGAAGCGAAGGCCTCGTCGCTGGAAGGCTGGTAAGGAGATCTTGAGCCAGAGGAACCACAGGGATTCTTGATTTGCATCGACCGTTCCTCGTTTGAAATTTCTGCGTCAAGTAAGGCACATTCGGCCGAGCGCCAAGGATTAGGTGCAATTATGACTCATCCTATTCGTCCAGGTTTCACGCATGCCGGATTCAGAAAACGGGAGGGCTCGCGTTCAATGACGGGCCCCGGCGCACCATTTTACAGCTCCGAGGAGCTGAGAGGGGACGATACGAGCGTGGGGAGCGTTTAATGCAAATCTCGGAAACTCGGGCCGAACGACCTCGCAGGATTCGTTCGGCTGTGAAGGCAAGTGTATAGGTGCATATACACGCCGAGCATTAGCGTTGAATTTCAGGGCACTAGTATTGTGGTTCATGGAGGAGAGCCTGAGAACCGTCATAGGAAGTGTCTATGGGAGAGGGTTAGAGAAAGGGTAATGGGATTGCCCTTCGAGGCATGGATTTTGCGAGGGAGGGAAGAGGCGGGGAAAGGAGAGGGAAGAAGCTATAGTATTGCAAGATGCGCGAGCCTTCAGAAGGGATTACGTGTGTGGCATGGTTAGCGTCGTTTTTTTATTTTTTCAAAATTATAACGTATTTTTTCACGGGCTCGCTCCCACAAAAAATATTTTTACACCCCCTAATAAAAGCAAAAACTAAAAAAAAACACTGTTGGGTGAAGAATACATGGAATCCAAAAGACACGATTCTAGAACGAAGATTTATTCAAAAAAATGTTCCATAAGGTAACACTGGCACAAGAATTCAGATATCATTAGAGGACTGACCATATATTTTCTTATCTCTTTTTGCCTCTTTCTGGATACTCCCCTCTCTTTCTAAAATTACAGAATTTCAACTCCCACTGTTGTCTCACTTTCTTGAACCAACTTGCATATTACAAATTTAAATCAATGTTGTCACATATGCAGTTACTTTCGGTTATTCCACGCACTGTGTAACGAAGGCAACGTGTTTTATTAGCATTGATCACTAGAGATCATTGCGCAAAATGCTGGCGCTTTCCTTGTACACGCACATTTCCTCTAACCCTCAATATCACACCCTACCAAAATTTCCTGCACACCAGCCCTTCGTTGGATTTGACGCAACATGTAGAAAGCCCATAAGTTGTAAAATATATTGCTGGGGTGCAATCTAAAAGGTAACTCTCTGAAAGCGTTTTTTAAGCATAGAAACCATTCCTGCGGTTTCGAGAAATTTTATCCTGACGATATTTATTGATAGAAGGCGATTAAAAGTATGATATAAATGCAAATACAAATTTAATATCAAACAATAAAATTTTCTGAATTTAAAAGTCCGAGCTAAAGTGCCCGTTCTCGGTACGGGACATATTGGTATTTAATATAGGGCATCTTCGAAAGGATCACAGTTGAGAGGTGTCGTTTGTTAAATGGAAAATAAGGTTTATTAACATCAACTGGTGGCAAATAAAAATCCCTTATAACAGATGTGATCCCTTTATGACCTAATTGATATTATTCTATTCTTGTGACACTAAATTCTAAATCTATCTCCGACCAAACCGACATTTTATAGCTAAGTAGAATTTTTAATAAATTTAGATATGCATCTGATTGAACTTCGGCGTTTATTATACAATTCATAGATAAAATTAATGTCATAAAAAATCTAACCGGTATAAAATTATATCTTTGCATAAACTGCTAAGACCCTTTTTTCTTCTTTACATAAGATGTCAAGACGCTTTTTTTTAGAAAAGGGATACTTTCCACAACATTTATCAGAAAAACTTTTCCTTCTTGACTTCTTTGGCTTGACGTCATTCATACTTTTTTTTAGAGGCTGATAAAATAAAAAAAATAAGTTTTTGATTCCATAGTTGCCTTGATTGCTGGAAAATCAAAAATATTTTTCCGGGCATTCATATACATTTCACATCTTACAGTAAAAAAAACGTACCTAATTTCAGAAAAATGGGAGTACGAAAGGATTTCTAATGCGTCTCGGTCGCCAAGGGAAACGTTGAGAAGTTAAGTATTCTTTCTGCACAGATTGGGGCATTCCGGACGGGATCAAAAAAGAGGGAATTTTCTATTACTTATCCTTTTTGAAAGGGCTGAGGAGGGCGTGGTTGGTGGGCACCTGGACGAGCGCTTGAGGAAAAGAAGACGAGAAGGTAAGATTAGAAGAAGATGACGTCAGTAGGACGGGCGCGAGGAAGTGAGGATTTGCGGGGCAGGAGGGGGGGGGCGAGGGGAGGAGAAGGGTTGGGAACCAGCCCCCACAATCCGTCGCATTTTCGCCGCGCGGGAGACCGAGCGCTACCCCTCCCCTTGCTCTTCCTCGCTCGCGGCACACCGTCGTCCGCCCCTTTTCCCAAAACCCTGAGAAAATCGGGCGCGTGGGAGAGTGGTGGGAAACGGGGGGTTGGGGCGCCCGTTCCTCGTAGTCGGGATTAGACCCGAGGCGAGAAGGCTCCGCAGCGTCGTCGAGCTCCATGCAGCAGGGATGTCTCTCTCTCACCTCCCGCCTCCCTGGTCTAGGAAGAGAGGGTAAGAACGGGGGGGCGGGGGAGGCAAGAGTCCTAACCCTGGAGGAGTGGGGCGAGTGCTTATCCACTCTTTTATATTAGCGAGATAAAGAGGTGATGCAGCTGGGGAAGAGGGGGGGGGTGGAGGGAGGAGAGAAAGGGGTGGGAACATGTGGTGAACGAAGAGCCCTCCCCTCCTGCTCTACAGAAAGCAATCGTTTCCTTCACTCCCACCCCGAAACTCATCTCGATCGTCCATCCTTTCCACCCCTCCTCCTCACACCATCTGTCGGAACGAGTTGGGCCCCACGGGATACGGAAGATCACGGAAAAAGGGTAAATATCGGCAGGATTACGGGGAAGAGAGAAATTGGGCAGGAGGGATCTGTCTTCTAGACGTGAGAGTAAGGCGGGAGAATACTTGAACCTTCCAAGAACATTTCTTAACAAGCGCGATTGAGTCTTTTTTTAAACGCTTGCCGATCGCCCCCAAAAGATGATCCTCAGGTTCATTGGATTCACAAAAAATCATAACAACTTTGATTCAGATGAAAACACATCTTGCTTGTTGATAAGATCTATAAGGCATGATAATTTATTTCCGAGTGAAATAATCATAGTTGTATCAATTTGTAACGACTCAGGATAAACTGGAGCATGTTACCTTTTGCTTAGGTACTTTAACATTAAGCATCCTTATAGATAGGGCACAACCATTTACCACAATTATATTGTCAACATGATTTATTTAACGCCACGTTTTACGTTGTCAGTAGTAATTCCACTGGTTGTAAACTAATTAAATTTTCGTAGAAGACCAGGCATATTCTAAGCAATTCTAGTGTATATCTATGTGAAATATTAATATAGGTTTACAATATTCTGGTCGGAGATAACGGCACTTGAGTTCATTCCAGATAAGATGAATTGATATATAGAAACTGAAAATGGAGACTAAAAACTCCCATTACCTGATCTCATTGCAACGTAATAAAAAAAAAGGCATAGACCTGAAATATCAGCATTTTTGAGAAGCACGTTTAGTTTGTAAGTCGCTCTTGTGTAGTCAAAGAGCAAGACACAGCAATGCAAAGAAAGAAAATGTTAACGAATGAGGGAAAAAAGGGAAGTAAAAAATGTAAAAAAGAAAGAAAATGGGTAGGTATATATATACATAAATTAAAAATCAGGAAAAGAGACGGGAGAGAGACAGAAGCGATGAATGGGTCGAATTATTCGAGGGAATCCAGCTGGCCAATAAGCCCTTTTTGACAAGCAACCCCGGATTCATTCAATATTGAAGAAATAGGAGGTAATTCCAAGGCCAAAGCGATGTGTAGAAAAGATGAGAGATTGAAAGAAAGAAGAAGTCACAGTAGGAGGAAGATGATAGAGATATAAAGTGCGTTTCTTTTTCGTTTTTCAATTTCCGACAACCATTCACAACCAGACGAACATTATCTTCGCCAATAATATCACTGAGAAGTAGTGGGATCTGCGAGAGGACTGCGTGGTATTACCACCCAAAATGAGGCTCGTATTCTACTCGTTCCCTTACGTATAAACGTTATAAAGTGTTATTACCCTTACGTTATAAAGTATCTGAGAAGAAGGATAAGGCTTGAATTGTATATTTAATGTGGAAGGATATAAAATTCAGTACAGGGATTTATACTTGTTCAAATGGAGTACTGATTGGAGTACTGATCATCTTTTAAATGGGATCAGGATCAAGTTGCCAGCACGGTATCTACAGAAAATGTTTACCACTCATAGGTATAATTGGCTTCAACTGCGTTTGATAATAAGGTCATATTTTTCACTCAATTTCATTCAATATGAATATTTTTGTGATATATTTTCCCTACAAAATTTGGGCTTGTATAGTAGAGAATTAATAATTATTTCTATTTTTGAAGATGTATTTGAATAATAAATCCAAATCTATAAATGACTTACAGACTTATTATTCAAGCCGATCTGTACTTACTACTTGATTACTGCAACCAATCTCTCTCCATTCAGTATTTAATATTACTAGAGGATACTCACCTGGAAAAGGAAAGAAATTCGTTAGTTTCTTATAGCAATAGAATAAAAATGTTTCAAGGAAACAGTTATTCTATAACCATGATAATAATGGATTAGTTTGCTTTCATTACTTCATAAGCAAATTAATTGTACAATTTATTTTAACTGCCTTAAAAGGGATAGAAAAAAGGCGAAGAGGGGTAATATATCAGAGAAAAATTCTTTTACCAAAGGTTAAAGGAATATATGGACCAATTATTTCTCCAACATCAATATTTAAGTTTATCTATTAACGTTTCTTCATCCTTTTGTTTAGCCAATTTAGGTAAATCCACACTAACGGGGAAAATTCAGAAGCTACTTAAAGTTTCAATAAAAAAATTATTTCACATAAAACTTAAATGATAACATTGGATTATAGAATATTGAAATATTTGAGCACATAGACGAATAGACAAGGATTCATGGCAATCATCTGAGCTTGGAATGGATTTAAATCATTTTATAAACGAAGTTTCCATTTCCTCATTTTTTATCAGCAATAAGTTGCCCAAAGGTATTGAAAATTCCAATGACCGATTCCTAATGAACGGCCAATTCTGCTTCTGTACTCGCAAAAAGTTTGATTTTTAAAAATATTTATATGTTTTGATAAGTGTGAATCAGGTCTCAAGAGACCTGTAAAAATTTTTGAATATCTCTCATACCTAAAATAAAAAAAACGAAAATTTTAAGAATTATATCTCTACGCGATTCGGTGAACGGAATATATAAATCCTCATCTGCCCGGATACAATCACCAGAGAGAGATGGGGAAAGGAAGATCACCAATATTAAAACCGGACGGATTATTTATTCATCTCATTAATTGGATTCTGACCGCTTCCGGGAGGCTTGGCTTTCGGCTGGAGGTTGAAACGATTCGTTCACACAGGACGAAATTGCCTATCAATATGAAATTTCTTTCCATGGAATCCGTTTGATCTCATCCTTGTGAATGTGCTTGTGTGTGAAAGCCCACGTGCGAGAGTTGTCCTTTTGGGTCTGTCTCTGGATTTAGCATGAATGCCATTCCACCAACGGCGGGACACTTCCGCGTTGTGGAGTCGGAGCAGCGGTTAAGCCATTGGAAACGAGATTAGCTAAGGACTCCCAGCCTCCCGTTCCTCCCCGTTAATGCTCCAATCATCCAGCTTCTCCTTCTGCACGTCTATCGGTATTTCCAACTTTCTACCCACAGCTCACAGATAGCGCTCACTGCCTCCGACTACCCAACGTTGCTTCCTGCACGTATCTTTCGGTGGTTGTGCAGTGCGCCAACGACTTGCGGTGCCTGGCCCCGCAAACAGATGGAGTTGGGACTCCGGGAAGGGCCGAGCGCTTCAGGACTTGCGCTCGAACTCCGGGGAACCTTGGAAGACGTGGGCACTCGGAAAACAGAAACTTACGATGCTGACCGGTATCTTCGGCAAGCCGTATTTGAGAATGAGGATAATATTGAATGGCTGTGGCCGAATTTCGTGATAAAGGAGAATCGAAATATGAATTGACAATCACGAATTATACTGTAAACATCCATGAGAAGAATCAAAATATTGGATATTTTCGGTCGGTTATCGAGAATTAGGAGTTGGCATCAAATACATTCAAACGAGAAGTGATCGCCGGAGAGAATCAATACAGGAAGAATGTCGGAAAGCCGTAAAATTTATCATCTCTCTTCTCAGAGTGTACAACAACTCCCTGACTAATTATTTGGCATTATTAATACAAACGCCATGATATTAATTAAGGTCTAGCGTTCAAGGTCAGCGTCTGATTAGCGTTTTTATATATTTATTGCAATAAAAAATTCGAAAAATAGTGATTATTGCGTCATTTATGAATAATCATGACCTTCAGGAAAAAGATTCACACAAAACCAATTACAAAGAGAAATAAAATGGAATCAGTGAACAAAATTTTCGCCAAATTTTTTAAAAGGAAGCTTTCCAAAGATATGACTCGTGTTTATTGTTCTATATCAGTAGAAACGTAAGGAATTTATGACGATCCATCTGCTTAAGACCATTTCATTCTAAAACCTTGGGATGAGCCAACGAATACTGCTCATACTCGAGAGAGATTTTAATTCAGCACCACAGCCGAAACTGACTATTTATTTTGACTGCATTTTTTATTTAGGCTTGCCTCTTTAAATTTCCCAGCCCAAATGGTAATAGTTCGAATTCGACTCAGCTAGATGGTGAAATTTGAGACCTGCAGTCGAGTTGATTTTGATAAAAACTTAGCCGGAACCAGATCGATTTTGGTTCAACGGCTACCAGGGGAGGAGGACGTGATAATCAATCAATATACTGGTGGGTCCATAACGATCCCGAAAATTTTGGTCGGGGCGAGATAGCGAAATCAACGGGAACCGCGCGTAAGCACCATCATACAGCGGCGGTGCACGCGAGCTTCAAGAAACGGAAGTCAGTCTACGGCAGCGCAGCAGCGGAGGATTCACGAACTATGAAGAGCTCGTTACCCGCGGGAATTACCTGCTGCGAGCAAGCTGAGAGAGAGAGAGGGGAAAAGAGATACGAAGAAAAAAAGGTAAGCGACGTATGCATTATTCTTTATTTTTGCTTTAAAAGCATCACCGACTTCAAACTCTCGGCATGAGAATTCACCATACGCAGAGAAAGCGCATGGTAGGCACTTCGGTAAAAATCATGCACCATTGTTCATTGCCCAATAAACATATCCCGGAATAATTATTTAACGTTTCGGTAAAATAAAACAAATAATTGAATAAAGATTGATTGGGAGCCTTATATATAAGGGAGATTTATTAGTTGCGAATAAAAAAAGGATCATAGTCTTAAATAGTTACCGAAATGAATTGGTAAGCTGGTCCAGAGTAATAATATTTTCGGTTAATGAAATGGTAATTATAAAATGTGTACAATGACAGGACACATTCAAACGCTAACAATCACTGACGCAAGCTGAATTCATTATTTAAAAGTTTCTAAATTTGGACGAACTATTTCAGGTAGAGAGGAATCACGATGACACCCTCATCATGATAGTTTATTATATGGTGGAAATGAGGAGAATCGTCTGCCAACGGCCGTTTTCTTTCATTGGAAAAAAATACATCGTGCCTTCCGTCTGTATTGATGAAGTCATCAATAATTTCTAGCGCGAATAGCAGGTACGATCCAGACATCTCTTCTCCCTTAAAATAGAATTTTACGGAAAACCATGACTGCTCAAACGACCGTATTTCGTAACTTCAATCGTCTATAAAGCGACTTCATTCATTTGAGAACTAGGATAAATGAACGAACGCCCACAGTTGCTTTATCCAAAAATATGAACCTTTAAAATCGAGTAATTTTATCTCAGATTTCGCTTAATCATGAGAGGAGACGGAATTTTGTTTTAAGTGATGATAAATAGGAATGAGGTTTTGTGATGGAATAAATCCTCACAATGTATGATTTCAATTGAATATATTTTATTAAATGGCAAAAACTTCCTAGCGCCGATTAACGGCCCAAAGGGAAACTTATTATGGCATCCGGAAAGTTTGTAAAGCAGTAGGTAGATATGATCCTAGGCAAATAAATCAGGAGAATGCAATAATTCACCCATGTTTACGGAAAATACATAATTAACCACATTATGAGGCAGTTTTTCGATAAAATATAGTTTTTCACTGTTTGAATTTATTGTTCTTGCATAGTTTATGTGCAATATCTAAAGAAAAAAATATTAATTTTTTCAACAAAATGGTCAAGTTTTAGAATGGTACTGAGAAATCATGCTGCGATCGCTAATGTTATAGTTATGCAGATATCACGAGAAAACCTAATAAAATTGCGAAATTGTTTGAAGGAATTGTCTCTCACTGTACTGTAAACCTCAGAGGAGAAAAAAGGAATATAATTGAGGACCATTTAAACTGGTATTTTTTAAATTACATACCAGCATGAAGTAAACTAAATAAATAAAAACTAATAACAAGAACTATAATCAGGAATCAGTTGCGTACAAAACAAGTTGCAGTAAAAAAACCAGTTTGATCTTTCAATATCTCAGTTAAATAACATATTATCTTCATTAATCTCTAAATCCTTCAACCATAACTTTATTTTAAAATTTTACCTGCCCTTATCCATTGTTTTGGCTATGGAAAATTGCAATGATCATGTTGACACTTCGAAATATCTATTATTTCGGAATTATCAAAGAAATATTCGTCAAAACAACGCAAATTAAACGGGATCAGAAATGGAATGCAGTAGGTAACGCAAATATACGACAAATAATTTAAAAAATTTAGTACTAGACTATTAATTTCAGAAACTCGAAAAATCTAAAGACTCCCCAGCTAATTATTACCCAACTATTTCTACCCCCCAACTATTTATACTTTCAGAGATTTATTTAATAATGTATCGATAAAACCAGCAATCGAAGTGTTTGACGGACAGATTGACAGACAAAATTTTTTATCAATGTATAAAAACATTAAGATGTTTTCTAACCACAGATTTGTTTTCAAGAACAAAACATGTATTTAAATTTTATCGCACTAGAGAAAAAATGTGTGAAATGTACCATAAACGCCATAAATTGCCATATGAATGATATATTACATTACGAATATTCCCAGAGATAAGTGAAGCTTTGAGTAAAGGTCGCTTTTTCTTCTGGAGTAAAATATTTTGCCGATTAAAAATATTAATTCACCACATTTCCATGCATTACAGGCATTTTCAAGAATTTTCTCCTTCCCGTTTTTCAAGAATTCAAGTACCGTCGCACACCCTTAAAAATACCTAAAAACAGCCTTCTCACGTAGCATTGCTTGCTTGAATATAAAAGAGATGACATAAGCCAATCCACTGAAAACGTCAAACATCCGAACGGGAAATCCAGTGCGTGGGTTTCCATCACACTCCGGCAGTTAGCTTTGGGTCCTAAAGCCCTCTTTGAAGTCTTCCATAAGATATACCCAAATGTGACTGATTCCACTGCTGTGAAGCTATTTTGTTTCGGTTTAGTTTACATGCCGTCCCGTGTAATTAATGCATTGACCAAAAATATTATTCTTGCGTGGGAAACACCCAACCTCTACACTCCTCGGGAGGATCGGAGGTCCTCTGGGCGGTCCTCGCTAAGAGGACCGGAAGAGAGTCCGGTCTGTATATCCAATTTGCCGACTGACACCCGGACTCCCCTTCTTCTGCACCACCGGCCACTACCCCCGATTTCTTGGAAGGACAAGTGGCCAGGTGGAACTGAGATGACAGACGTCTCTTGGCAGAAGAGGGAGTCGAGGAAAAAATAAGTGTCTGTGCGTGAGAAGGGAGGAGGAAGCAAATGGGCTCGAAGATGACACACGGGTGGATGGAGGACGTAGGTTTGACGTCAGACTGAAAAGCAGTCAAGCCACGTGGGAGTTAGAATTTTCTTGGTTGAGGTGGGTACAAGGAAATACAGCTGGAGGCCAAGTCGGGGCTAAATAAAATAGCCACGGCCTTCACTGCAGGAAACTCCACCATGCAATAGAGGGACACGTGCAATTAGAATAGAGAAAGGATTACTTTCCCTTTTTACTTGCTCTTTTTTCTCATTGGGGCGACGCTTCGAGCAAGATTTGAAGCAAAGTTACCGGGTTTTTCTTTGAAGATAGATAGGTGAAGATATTCATGAGGTTTGCCTACTGAGTACGGAGTCGAGCTCGAATTCGAGTTCGGATCTTCGTATGGCTAACTTTTGATGATGACTGAGGTGTTAGTACATACCGGGATAAAATATAACGTCCAAGGCATCTCAAACATGCTCAAACTTTAACACTAAAAATTCATGGTTATGCATGGCAAGTAATGCACATTCAATCTGCGACAAAGAAATAATTTGCATATTAAGGTTTAGAGTCGGAGATAGAACTATTAATTCTTTTAGTAAGTAACAACCGAGTTTGTTTTCATCACGGTTTTTAATTGCAAAAGATCAGTTATCAAAATACTTTAGTAAAATCAATCCTATATTTTTGTGTCATCCGAATTTATAATTTATTATTAACAAAAAATGGTATTATAAGCAGCAGAGTCCGCACGATATTTAAAATTTACTACTCAGAACGATACCAGAGGAGCCGGGTCTGACACCGGGTGACACCTCTGAGCAGCCTCAGCTTCACCCAAGCTGTGTTATTTTTCGATTACCAGGTCTCCCTTGGAAACCGCAGGCGAGACAAGGAAAGAAACTGCCCCCCCTACACTGATCTGTGAATTCCACACGCCGTTGGGCTTTGTATTGGGTGAGGTCTAACCTCACCTATCAAATGAACCTTCGGATTGATTAGTGTGATGGTTACTCTGCACGACCATCGAAACTTGATTCATGCACATTGTATTTGGTATCAAATGGAGTTGGTGAATCCCACCCAGTAATTCCCACCAAGTCCCAATTCGGTCGGGAGTTGGAACATTTTCTTCCGAACATTATAAATCCGTACGCAAGTTATTCAAGTTCAGGGTGGAGAAAAAAAGGAATTTGTTATGAAACGGTTCTCTTATGGGATTTAAAAATACATCGCTGTGCGAGAATAAATCGAAAAAAAATATTTAGATTTTCCACGAAGGAGATACTCAATTTTGTAGTTGCCTCAAGTTATGATGAGGATAGAGACAAAATAGGCAAGAATAAGTAGTACTTTAAGATAAAAAACGCAACAAAGCATTTTATAATGAATCAATTCCAACACAGTCAGTCCTGATGCTCCCAGTGTTCGTTATGATAGGCAAGCAAAGTCCGTTGTTTTTCGTTATCACAGTACTTCTCTTCAACCAAAGCACCAGTTTATCTTCTCAAACTTTTGTCGAAAGGATAATTATTATGCCATTGTAAAATAACAGCAACGAGGATCTTTATTTGCAAGGACTTAATTAAAATGCATAGCTTGTTGAAGTGGGACCTGGGGAACAGAACTGCCTGCTTATTCAATTGGGCGCCTCTCCAAAACTCCTCGAAAATTTAAATTTATTTAATACGTACCCCGTAGACAAATGAAGTCAGTTTAGATTTAATAATTCTTAGATTCACGTCACCTGCGCGCACACTGAGCTTCCAGATATATTTTTCCATCGGGGTCCTTTCGATGCATACATAGGATTTGCATGGACCATTCCACATTATTAACGTAATAGTTACGACGAATACTTCCTCATCACACCGAGCAGCGACTAAGGTTTAATTTCAATTTACATGACAATGTCATGAATACATCGATACGAACAAAATCCTCCTGCTTTCTTTGAGATTAACCTTTCATTTTCTGTGATATTATTCGCATATGTTTTCTTTCACGCGAGGGGATGCGCCAGCTGTTTTCTTTTCCAATTCTGGATTGCGAGGGTGCTGTCATTAGTCCATCAAGATAAGGAGTTCACGAAATACCTTATCCGATCAAGGGAATCGAGAAAGAGAAGGAGGCTGGAGTCAATGAGTGCCAACTCGTTATTCAACTGAAAACTATCGTTCCCAGCCTCCCACCCAAACCTCAGGCTAATTCTCCTCGATTCATTCGGTCCTTTCGCAACGCGGTGATTACCCTCCGCCCTAACCACCGCAGGCGCTCCAAGTCCACGACCGCTTTCGAAAGCGACCGAGTTCTTGCAGAAGACGGCTCGAGGACTCGAAGTACTTGCTTGCCCCGGCCTGAGAATTTAATGCTTATCGACTTGCGCGGCTCTCATCGGGAGAAGTCTCACAATTCAAACTGTTCGACGAGAAATTTATTTGCTTCATTACCACGAGTCCCTCCGTGCGACCGTAGGCCCCCCCCCCCCCCCCCCCCCCCCCC
>LYUA01000255.1:674474-687095 GCA_002093875.1 Calopteryx splendens | reverse complement strand
TAGGAGCTTTCTTAACTTCTTGTATTGGCTTTAGGATTTTACCTATTTTGCCATTAACATGGTAAACATTTGCTCAATTATATTTTTTACACCATACAGCAGCATTATTTGGAGCATAATGGTTATTCTGGGTAGCTGACAAGCGGGAAGGCTTGACTCGGGAAGAACACAGTGGTGACCCAGCGTATGAGGTCACCTGAATTCAACTTCAAGTGAACAGTGTGTCACCACTCTGCTTTTCCCGAGTCAAACCTTAGCACACAAATCTCCCGGTTGATGGTCACCTTCGATGACCGAAATATCGATACAGAAGTTTCTAATAATATTTGTTAGCTTTGAGGATCACACCTTCTTGTTCTTATAGCCAGCAAGACTCGAACCAATTGCTATAATGCTACAGTATAGGTATACTGTTGCTATAATATGAGTATAATGAGTATCCAGTTGCCTCACTAAGGGGGTGAATAAAATATCCATGTCCTGATTATTAGGGAATTTGCAATAAGGAATAAAAATGGATCCCAGAATCAACTTTTTTCCTCTTGTTGTTTGTCTTGGAGACCATAATCCCCAACACCGTTAAAAATCTCTCTCTCCTAAATCCTGTAGTCAACACATCAAAAGGAAAGAATAATTCTCCGAACCTAAAATCAAACTAATTGGATCACCTTTACAATTATCAAAGTTGCGTGCTAACACTTCCATATGGAATGCGCACAGTAAATCAAAACCCAAACGCGTTTCGTCTCCGATATATAGATAACTTTCTCAGGATATGACAGAAAATAATTCGTTATATTTTCAAGACCTTTTTTGCACAGACCCTACAACATAATTGCAAAAACAGATTACTCGAAACATACATTTGAAAATGGAACTTTAACTCAATTTTTATATTGTTTCTAGGGTGAATATGGAAAACTAATCCAATAACTAAACGGCCGAATATGGAGAGAAGCTATTTTCAAAATTTCATATGGTTATTGTTCATTATTTGTTTTTGGATACCTCCGGAAAAATTTAAATTCACCTTTGGATTCCCTGGTTTCAACCCTAACGATTCCCAAAGATTATATATTTCGAGATATAAAAACATCCTTATCTACATGGTACCAGGAAATCCAGCTCTGTAGTGTATAGCAGGGGATGTTTACACTCCAGACACATAGTGAAAACTATACGTTACTCGTATAGTCAATGAAAAACATAGAGGTCACAAAATTCTTGAGACAAAAGGCATTCTACCAACAGCTTTACATGCACTACATTAAATCACTCATTAGTTGGGCTTCCAGCCAAACCTTCCACTCCCATCTCGAGACCCAGTAATTATCTCAACGGCATATGAAATTCACACAGAGTAGGGGGGGGCAGTTTCTTTCCCTGCGCCGCCTGTGATTTCCCAGGATGGCCTGGTACCCGAAAAATGGTACACAGCACAGAGGGCATCACCGGGAATCGAACTCGGTCCGGTCAGCAGTCCAGCGCTCTAACCACTAGACTACCACACCCCACATGCACTACACATATAAGTATAAAATAATACCCTACGAATGCGAGGCGGGCTGCAAGTAGGAGTTGCAATAAATAAAGATGAAATTGAGAATAGTAGCAATCCTCCTTAGAGCAAAATATTGCTGTCTGGGCGCTAACTTTGGCTATTATTCTAAATCCTTATCCTTCACGCGATAAATAACATTCTAAACCTGCCAGAATAAGGTTAAGAGCACCATCAAAAACGTAGAAAATTTCCTCGGGTGCCACCCACACATTGGCAACAGAAAAATCACACATTAGACGTGTTTATGCGCGGTGGATTCCGTGACTGCTCATACTCGAACAGTAGGACGTTCACGTGCAGGCTTGTCCGTAATTGAAGTTGATATTACAGGAACACGAGGAGTTTCTTTTGAAGGTTATGACTGCAGATGAAACTTGGATACATTATTTTGATCCAGAGAGCAAACAGCAAAGTAGTTTGTGGAAGTCTCCAGTATCGCCAGACACCAAAAGTGCTAAGAGGTGGCTTATGCTGGGAAAGTTATGGTCATATCATTTTTGGCATTCAGGGACACCTGCATCAGTATTTCGTACCAGCACACACAACTATAAATGGATAATAATGCAGGGATGAACTCATAATTCTCTAAGTCCATGTCAATCGCAAAAAGTCTCGTTTCGAAGAAACAGGCTGGATCCTCCACCACAATAACGCACGCGCATCGCAAATATTGTTGCTGAATATCTTGCGAAATTCTATGGGAAGTGTGTTACTCATCCTCCCTATAGTCCAGACCAAACCCATGCGACCTTTCTCTCCTCAAATGTAAAGAAACACCTTGTATTTCATCATAAGCAGTCATCAGCAGAAGGCTGCTAAGGAAATTTTAAGGACCTGTTATGAAATGGCTACCAGAATGTTTTCGAAGACTGAAAAAAAGATAGTGGCGGTGCATTACATCCGATGGGGTCTATATTTAAATAGACAATCAAAATTTGAAGTATGAGTGAAGAGGCATGTTGTTAAAAAGGCATGATCATTCTTTATTGAACATCTCTTGAATCTCTTCTACCTACGAACCTACGAATTCACACGACCTAATTAAAGCCACTTCGTGAGGTTCCCATACAACAGAAGAATACTCCGAGAGACTGAATTCAAGAAACTCACGCGTTCTAATAAAAATCGTCCGATCAATAACCTAGGCTAACTGTTGAAGACTTCTGATGTGCGTATTCCGTACCCAATCCGCAATCAGCTTCAAGACCGGCTGGGGGACGCACCCCTAGACAGGTCCCCGCACACCGATACATCCCTATGGTATGAGCTGATTTCTCGAACGACACTTGAGCTGTCTTTTTGAGTATATGGCTAGAGTATTATACATTTTTCGAATAATGAAAGTCGTATTGCAATGGGCTCAAACCTATGGTACTGAGTTGTAGTAAATCCCGAATCTCTTGAAATGCATTAGCCCTTTCTAAGTAGGGGGCATCAACTTCACAAATCTTCGTGATCCTTAAGTGAAATCTATTAGTGAGAAATAAGTGTCAGGGGAGTCATTGTTTGCTATAGATGGAGGGAGAGAGAGAGAGATGGGGGGAGAGAAAGAGAGGAATTTGGCTTGCATTCAACTGAATGTCTGTGGAGCACGAAGAAGCGTTGACATGGGAGTGGGCGGTGAGCGAGGGAGGCGTGGGCGAGAAAAATGGAGAGAGAGAAAAGGAGAGAGAGGTGGCCCATCACGTGATTGATTTTCATTCCTGAGATGGGCGAACGATGCTCCCTTCCGGAGTATCGTTCGCATCGAAGTCCGCGCGTTCCTTGGCTGACGCTGCCCCAAGGGTTCTCTTCGTCAGCTTCAATGTTCACCTTGGGCTCTCATCGTTCAGGATGTAACTACAAACTAATTCCCCAAGGTGCGATCCTCGTAACAACAAAATTGGCGTGCAGGAGTCTTTAGAAATCAGCGCTTTATCGGTACCAGGGGAGCAAAAGTGTACGAGGTAAAGGGAATAGATAAAAGTATCTGTTCTCTTTGCCAAGTGTAAACATGCTCATTTTGCCTAGAAATCAGTAATCAACTGTTTGGTTGGTTTGATAGGCTCTCCTCGTACCGATCTAAGACGCATGAAATTCATACATCAGGGTAGAGGGAGGAGGGAAGGGTTCCTTTCTCTGCACATCCTGCAGTTTCCCAGCGAATTCTGGTCAGATGCCTTCCCGAAACATCGCACATCCACTCACTGGACTACCACGCGGTTTACCATAGCGTTTGTAGTGATTTTTTTTAAATCCACAAAAATGAAATATGATTTCAATTGGCATACCTGAATCATAAAATGATATCAACTAAACATGTGAGGTATTTCCTTGAATTGCTACATTCAAAGTAAAGATATGTTAATAGGTATTAATGCAGAAAATAACCAAAAAATACATGTTTTTCGTGAATTAAAAAAGCATGGCTGCGTGGTAGTCTAATTTGTACAGTATTCGACTGCTGAACTAAGGGTGCCGAATTCAAATCCTGGTTAATCCTTTGTGCAACCTTATCTAAAATCCAAAAGGTGCGATCCGATGCATGCGATTTTCTGGTTATTGTTATGTCATGGGAAATCATAGGGCACCATTGGGAAAGGTGACAGGCACCCCTACCCAGAATGTGTATATTTCATACATCTTAATGTGTTGATTCGGGGTTAGTTCTACCATTACCTATCAAAATCTATATTTGGGTTGATTACTGAATGCAGTGAGGGAAAAATCGGATTTATTCTTCCTTCTGGGTATTCCCATAAAAATAAGTACTTTCATGAACAATATTTCCACATTACTCAACCTGCAATTACCAGCCTAAGTGCACATCTATTGATTAATTTTTTCGTGTAACTATTAGTAGAGTAGATTAGTAGAGTAGATTTTTTCTACTGTTGAACTAATTTCGTAACGGAAACAAACACGGCTAGGTTCTAAAATCCAAGAAAGGATAGGACAGAGCGCTCTTTTTCTACACATATAAGACATCCCAACCGGCAATTAAACTGCCCTTAAAATATTTAGGATAAAACTGAAGGAAAATCCTTCCAAGACCGATATTTCAGCACGGCGTGGCCTCTGTTGGAAACCAAAGCGCAGCGGCGGACTTAATCCACCGTAGAGGGAACGTTGCTTGAGAGGAATATGCGAGAATGTAGAGCGCCGGATGTGACTTATACTTTCACCTCAACACATGCCGCGAGTGGAGGGGTATTTTTTTCGGGGCAGGACGTTAGCCGACCACTCCCTACCCAAAGAGATAACCGAACTTTCCAATGGGCTCAAATCAGAGATCCGAGGCGAATCCATCCATTAACGGCGCCTTTGAATGAAGGGTATTATTATCACACCGAATGAGTGATGAGAGGAGAGAAAGGACGGCGGATGGCCCGAGGGGAGTCGGGGGAATGGAGAAACTGCGACCGACTTTGTGCGATTTGCCTCCGTTCCAAATTTGGAATATTCACGCACATATCGCCCGCCGAGTGAGATCGAAAAATTGAAAATCGAAAAAAATTGATCGAAAAGATTAAATTTTTTTTATTTCAATACACTTTTCCGAGCGTGGATACGAGATTTTGCTCATTGAATTGCAGGACATTGGTATCGCACAAAAATGGATGCTTATATATGTGTTTAATACGCTTCGGTGATCGTGCCTCCTTCGCTAGTAGGTATTGGAGAGACCTACAGGAGGATACACCGAGGCGTTGCTACATTTTTAAATCGAGATTTTTGAGGGTGGAATCTTCGCCATGAGAAACGTCCATCAATCGCATAAATAAAAACCACGTTAAAACAGCACCGTAAACATTTGAAGTTTCAATTAAAGCTTAATTACCATCCATACGCATAGTAGATAAGTAAAAAAAATATGTTGATAGCTACCAGAGGGGAAAGATTAGCAAAAAGATAAAAAAACTTATATGAGTTCTCCATGAGCGTAAAAGGTTAAGGTTATGGCTTAAGACCACATTGGAAAGTCATAAAAAATAGAAAAAATGAGGAAGTAATCTCTAGGAGGTCTTTTGTATTAACCACAAACATAAACGGTTTAGAATAAAAAAACAAATATCATTGTTAGCGACACAGATGTGCCTTTTATTATTCATTAAAATGGGGTGTTCAACGAGCTAGCTGAGAGATAATGGCTTGGCATTCGTCCTACGAGAAAATTAATTCCATTCTAAATAGATATAAGTGTTCGTTCTGGGTATAATGGGCCATAAAATTTGGTAAATTACTTCCAAATAATGAATAATTACTAAAGAGACAACTATATCATTCATTTCGTAAGGATTTGTTTTTCAAGTCTGTGATTAGTCATTACCTACTCAGGACGGAATTTTTCTTCACCGGGTTTCGTGATAATACGTCTTCATACTTAGAGAGTGTGCTATAAATTTATTACAATTTTTAACCACACACTGCATAATGCTACTGAACTTCAAATTAGACTCACTTGGTAATATATTTGGAAATAAATCTCAAATTTCTTTTTTCAAGTCAGTCCCATCATGGATGTGCCCCATGTGATTCCCATCATGGATGAAAATTTGAAGTACCTAATCCAAATGTTAAGTAAGCTAATCGTCTGAAATTTACGAAGCAAGAAATACCAAAAACTGGCACATCACAGTGGTGAGATGTATTTGAATACTTGCAAGTGAAATACCGAAGGTACGATGGTGGAATTATAATGAAAGTGTAGTTTTACGACTATAACTATTAGTCCTTGAAACTATTTTCCAGGCAAGAATGCATTTCAAGGACCAACCTAACGTTTTCTAGACATATGTGCTAAACGTTGGAAGGCGCTAGACGCGTTTAGAAGTTTAGCGAATTTACGAATTTATTAACAAAGACTGTTCAAACAGACAGCCGCGAAATACATTAAAACTGATTAAGCACATCGGAGTTTCTCGCTTGAGGAATGATTGCTTCTTCTTCATACTTTTCCCACGCGACACGCGATGCTATTGCTAGTTTAAACATTACCAGCGTACATACGTGTTTGCAAAACTGTGCAAATTTGATTTAAAATTATAATGCTGAATGCTGATAATACGATGATGAATTACGACGGATTCATCACTCAACATCTGGGCAGCGTGGTTGAGGACTTCAAATACCCTCAAAGCAGGAGCAGAAAAATCGCAGTTAAGAATATTTTTGCAATCTAATCCGAATATAAAGAAGTCAATTTATATCACTTAAACCTTTTCTCTTCCACTTCCACTAGAACTATTGGTGACAAAATTTTACTCAAACTAAAGAACAAAACAAAATTCACCACCCCGGTCTCAATGACCTGACGATGATGACGGTCCCATAGAACCCTGGTCGTGAGTTCTGTTCCGTGGGTTATTTAAACGTTTTCCACCAGTAAATTAAGTGAAAATGGAACCACAAAAAAGTTAAAAAGGAGCAGGTTTCATTTCTCTCATCTTTAATATCAAAACCATCGTGAAATTAAACAGTAAGTATATGTATTAATCTAAAACTAAAAAATTAATTAATGAAAAGTAGGAATCCCTTAAATTATACATAATGCTACTTAGCGGCATATCTTTATCAGTATTGAACACATAGACACGGAATTAATGCAGGGATAGGAAAAAACGCGATGAAGATGATTTAAGGTGAACATTTGCTTAAAGGCAAATGAGAGGATCAATTAACCACGAGGCATGATTTATTGAATATTCCCACTTGAGTTTTCATTGGCGATATCAGAGGGATGACTGATGTGTTTCCCGCGCACCTTCTTTCTAGCTCGTTGAGTCTTTTGTATGCTATAAATAAAGACAAGACTATTAAGTCCACTATTCAATGCGGGCGGAAACTGGAATTGATTACGAGCACGTACGTATTCTTTGATTAAGCATTTTAAGCATCTCATGGCATTAAATCTTAAATTTGATGCGAAATTCTAGACGATATCCACCATGTTTAATTAGCTAACAAAAAGTAGAACTTTGATCGCCTACCGTAAAAATTGTTCCATCCAACGAGAGAGTTGCTGAAAACTCCTACAAACAGTCAATCAAGGTTGAGTTTCCATGATATGTGAAACTCTCGTAGGACAGCCTCAACCATTTCGAGCAGTAGACCATCCAATTGATTCAAAGAGAGAGAATGTCGGTGGGTCGGACTTCAGCGTGACTATCGCAAGGAGAAGCGGTGTTTTTGCAAGTTCATGGCACATAAAAAAATAATTGAATTTTTACACCATCCCTTCTTCGGGCAGGAGAGTTTCAATCAGCTTAATCCAAATACCATGACCGCTGCTGGGAGTGAAATCCTGCATGAGAGTGAACCCGACAGCATCTAATTGGACCGAATCGGTCCCACTGGTCGCAGGTTGGGCAGCAGTGGATCCAACTGACTTCTGAATCGCTTAAGGTCAAGCGCGACGCAGAGACGCGAGGATTCCTGGAGAGATGATTGCCGTGAATAACGATTAATGCCCGGGGTATTGCATGGGGCGTGCGGCGACGTTAAGTTACTTAATAGCTTTCAAGAACACGCGTGCGCACGCCGAGGCACGCGTTTTTCCAGTTCGTCACCCATTCCCCTTATTCCCCGCCGCGTCCCCCACCTCCATCCATCCACATCAGCATCGACCGATCCTTGGCGTGATCTTGACTTTTCCACTCCTCCCAAGGCTAATCCCATTTCCCTCAATTGTTCCACCGGCGACGGGCTGGGGGAGCGGCTTAAAAGAGAGAGGAGGAGGAAGACGCGGGGGACTAGGGAGGGGGGGAGGGGGTATGCACGCCGTCCACCCCTCCACACACACTCGGTCCTTCCGAATCACCATCGAGAGAAGGAGAGAAAATCGTTTCGGTCAGCCGCCATGGAAATGAGAATCAATTCTGGCCGAATGCCGATAGGTAACATCGTCTAGATTGAACTTGCTGGTAATTAGCACCTGCATCTGTAAGCGGAACGTAATTTACTTATGAAAAAATAACGCACTACCGTTCGTCACCGTATTAAACAGGGTGTCGCCTGTTTCTGACGAAGTCAAAAACAGGCGAAGTTCATTTCCTTCACGCTAATGGTGCTAGCTGAAATTCCATTTTCCATTGAGAGAATAACCGTAAGTTTTAAGTATTCATTCCACGTGTATAATATTAATTTTTAGACCTGGATTAACAAACGATGATAAAATGAAAACAATAATAATGCAGAACAATATGGTAGATTATATTAATATCACATCGGTATCATTGGGCATCGGTGTATTTTATAATTTTATTACTACTTGCATTTTCTCTTGTTTCTTTTAAACTAATGATCCAAAAAACATGAAACTACATTTGAAATAAATTATTCAAGCTAGACCTGAACTTGATCGAAGCAATACATACCTACAATATATATAGTAAGCGCGGGAGGGTTTTTTACATTTAATAGCTATACTAAATTGTTTAAGTTATGCTTAATTGCTAAATTAGAACTTTATTAAAGCATGCAAAAAATATCTTCCGCGTTTGTGGCACGTTCACACTCCATTCTGTTCCAGGATGCAAGCCGAATCTTCCATGCTCGTACTGAGCGCTTGGAAAGACCATTCTGCATTTCTCAGAAAATATTTGGTCAAAATAGATCATGGAATTATTTTCGGGATGAAAATCTGAAGAAGGAAAGGATAGTTTCCTGGACTCTCATTGTGGACTTTTCTGCCTAAAAAGGATTCTAAGAATTTAAAGATTACCCCCCTCAGAGGGGCTGGTTCCGGTAAAACTCCAGGCTTTCAAAACCATTATTATACCTTCGCACGATCCACCACTTCATCACAAGGAAAGGCAAACTCTAACAAGTACATCCATACCCTTCCCTTTTATAAATCACCTTTCTCTATTCCTTTTATTAAGGGATGTTGTCCTAACATCCACTGCCACACACCCTTACGGCGGCTTGCAGGGTATAACGTAGATGCATGGATGAAATTGATGAAACAGTCACTCCCTTCCATTATTCAAACTTGAAAAAAAACGAGTAAATTACGGGAGCTAGAGACATTTTGAGATATTTACGGAGCCAAATATTTTTTTATTTTATCAATGATTTAGAATTCCTCAAAAAAAAAGGCCGGGGACAATTTTTAATGCTACGCCATTGCATTAAATTTAAAAAATATGGTTTATTTAAAAAAATCCTCTGGCGTAATTTGTAATTTGTCCTTACAGTACCATGAACCCGTCTTCAAATGCGCAACAGGAAAATAAAATATCCTTTTGCCTGGTTTGTATCCACAGCCTTCTTTCTAACCGGTGAGCGCGTCACTCACTAACCAGAACAAATTAGGTACAATTTTAGGAAGGATGACCAAAACTGATAACATCGTGGCCTGAGAACGCAATTTATGAACCGTGGCTGGCTCAAGTGAGAAAATTTTCAATCAAGAAGCCATAACAGGAAAGTAGGAAAGGTCCCGTCACAACCGATCTAAAGACACTTGGGGGGCTGTTGGGAATGGGACACGTTGTTTCCTCATCACCACCCGTCGATTACAGCAATGTGACTCCAGAGATACCGCCTGCTTCCCCCAACGACAGGAAAACCGTCCTAAGATACTGAAGCGCGCCTGAAACTCTGCTCGTTAGGCCCTCGGAGATTGGCAGAGTTCGGTGAGTGAGTTTTGATATTTAGCGTTGTCTGCTGGAGACGCGATTTCAAAGATGTTTCCATCAATGGAATGGGGAAGGGGGGGTTGGAGAGGAAGGGAATGCGACACGGAATGAGGAAGGGACTGAGATGGTGTAAAGTCACCTTGAATGCTAAGAGATTGCGAAAACTTTGCAGAGGTTCGCGAAGATCGAATGCATGCACGTGAAACACACTTCATCCATCCGGGATCACCAGGAAGGAGAAGGGGGAACGGAGGATGAAAGGAAGAAGGAAGTGCTTTCGTCCTCCTCTTCCTATTCCCTCTTATACTTTCAGATGACCTCACGTCAAACCTTAGCGGCGGGTATTTCCTGAAATCATTATCCTCCTTCGGGCTTTGGGGAAGCACGCTGACGAGGTCTCGAGCGGGAGAGCGGAACGGAGGAGAGAGAAAAGGCGGGGAGGATTGAGGGAGGGAAACACAAATGAAGTTAGTTTTGCGAGCTGAAAGCGATGATTATTTTCCGGGGAAATTACCTCCCGAGCGAGGAAGGTTCAAGGAAGAGTAAAATTATCGCGGAGCACCTCAGGTTGAAGAGGCAAAGGCGCGGGGAGGAAAATGAAGGAGCGCCAAGAGCGACGGGGAAGGGCAGAACTGAATACGAGATGTTGAAGTATTTTGAAATCGGTAATGGTCCGAAGTACGTAAAATGAGGAGGCAGCTTCAAATCCATGTCTATAAATATTTCCACGGCCTTGTGAAACAAAATTCAATGCCTCTGATTCTCAATTACTACAGAGAGTTTACGCTTATGCGGGTAAATATTTCGATTCTATAGTTGTTCCGCTCTTGTAGCATACATAAAGTAGAATCTCAAAAATGTAAATAGAAAATTAAATAGCTTTTTTGATACCAAATACGAGAAACTTGGTGGTTGGCATAAGTATCAGTTGATGTAAAAGTAAATTGGAATGAAGTTATTATCTGCAGATAACTTCAGCTAAAACTTACCTGAAACGATTCATTAAAACTTTCAAATGGGGCATACATTTCTGTCTCCTAAACTTGGTCATTAGGCAAGGGTATAAGAAGGCTTTAGAAGAGGAAAAATAGCAATAGCAAACGAAGAAATGTAAGACATGGTTGGAAACGAGGGAAGGTGGTTGAGAGAAGTTCGAAGGAGGCAGGAAAAGTAGATGCAGGAGGTCTTGAGAAGCATTGGAATGTCGGAGATTATGTAAGAAGGCAGAATATTGGACAAACGAGGTAGAGGGAGGAAATGATTAGGTATTTTGAATGGAATGATCAATTTTAACTTGGGGTTTTACGGTATTTATTGTCGAGTTCGGAGGGGGTTTAGATTTATCTAGCCAGTCCTAAGTTCCTGAGTTCATCAAAAACCTACCTTAACCAGTGAACTAATTATAATAGTAACTTGACAAAAAAAAGCTATGTTTGTGTTCTCAAAAGCTTAGAAACTCAGGGGGAATTTTGGAGAAATTTCTGCCATAAGAATAACGGCTCCTTGAAAACAGTTGCAAGTTTTAGAGGACGGGAAGGAGATTGGCCGCTCACGGCGCTTCCAGGTGTCTCACGTGGTCGAAATGTACGAGTGCAGTGAGATTGCATTGATATGCACTCAATTGGACGCGTTTATGAGTTGAGAAATCAATGAATTACTGATAACGAACGCCCTCTGCCTAATGTAAGATTGAGAATGCCGCCTTGGGACGGTCATGCGTTCTAAAAGGTATTGGTATCAACGTCAACACGACTACTCGAAAAGTTACTGCAAAAGCGGTGGATGGAATAAGTTTTAGTGAGTTTCAACTGAGAGTAGAATAGGTTCTCTAGAGCTTCTTGGTGTGGTGACCGAAGTCGGAGGCTAAATGATGGTGCGATGATACTCTGAGAGACGGATGTGACTATTTGCGGCGAATGAAATTTAACGTGCATAATCTAGCAACGCCAATTACTAAGTGACTAACACAAGTTATTTCCTTGAAAACTTAAAACAATAGGACTTTAAAATAAACAGGTTGAATCTATAGTGGTAATAATTGCTAGACAATATTTAAGTGTAACCACACTGGCAAGGTGATATAAAACCGCTGCTAGAATTACTGTCAGGGGTTGTGTGAACCCTGTAGGATTACTTCTCTATTTCTCAAGTCCAAAAATATTGATATTTAAGGAAGGTGATTTGTGTGGATATCTATTAATAAACCATCTCGTATTTCGCCACTGACGATTTTAAAAACTGAATCTCAGAAGTTGAATCGAATAATTCCGAAGTGCCGATGTTCGCCTGTCGTTCATATGCGCACGCCTAAAATGTCCAGGTTAAAGGTAGGACTGAATGAGAGGGAAAGGGAATGTGAAGTGGACGAGATGCGTGGATTCAAATGTGGCAGCCGAAGGCGTGTTGGCGAGGAGTCCGGGGCGGGCGGGGGGGGGGGGG
>LYUA01000255.1:606118-616398 GCA_002093875.1 Calopteryx splendens | reverse complement strand
TGTGTGTGTGTGTGTGTGGCGGGGCTGGGGAGGGACTTAGGGGAAGCAAAAGAGCTCAGCTGGAGCCAAAATGGAGGAATGCGTGGGGTGGAGATAAAGGGAAAGGGGTTGGTTAGGGCAGAGCGTGGAAGGGAGTATGTTCCGTGGGGAGGGTGGGTGCGGGGCGCGCGAAGGGTTGTGCTAGACCATTGGGGACGAAGGAGGAGTCGGCGGATGGACGGGCAGACGGATGGCTTTATCAAGAGTGGGGTGGTAATATTCTGGCATCCCCTCCACAAAATTCTCTGGGAATCGAACGCGTCACGCGAAAACATAACAAACAGTGAGAATTTTCATCGGAAAACTTTTGGCGGAGAAGTGCCTCTCCGTGGTGAAATTCAATCCTCGAGGTGAAGTGATTTATGCATCACGAAGATATTTCCCTTTGGCTATTTCTGAAAGTGTAGATAATTTCCAATGATAATTATCAAAGTTTTTGCATTTTGTGCCGTGCGCTGTCGACAAATTCCATTGTTCATGTAGAGGAAACATTTTAGTTCACATATGGGACCATCTAGAACACAGTGTTCTTTCTGCAAATGTCTAAGAGTAACGAAACTTGCCATAAAATAATGTAGGATCTTAGGTTATCGCTAAGGTAACCTTTGCCTCAGCCTAACCAACACATGTCAGTGAATGAAAAAATTATAGTTATACATTTTTTTGAGACTAAAATGAGGATTGAAAAGATTTTTTTATAGTTGCCACTTTCACAGGACCGAGCCAATGGGAAAAGAAACCAACACAGATAAACAGCGGGAAAGTGGCAGTGGAGATGTGTTAGTTCTAAGGGAGAATTAGGCGCAAAGGAAACAATTTAAGCTCGGGTGGCACTCGAAGGTAAAGATAAAAATAAAAAATAGGAGGAATAACGAAGGGAAAGCCAGCAGGAACAAACAATACTGGCTGCGAATACCGGCAAACGTAATGAGAGGGGATATATGAAACCCTTTTGTAGTAACCCTGGTGGAATGGAAGCAAAGAGGAATATTTGTTCATTGAGGGAAACGTGAGAGATCGTAGAGGAACGTCCTTGTTTGGGCGAGATGGAAGCCATGCAGATGCCTCATATAATGAAATATAAACCAAACGGCTAGGGAGAGATGACCTTTTAGCGACTGGGAACCAAAAAAGGGAACCTTACGGAGAAATGATGAACAAGCTAGGAAATGAACGCACAGCGTCAAAATTGAGGAATAATGCCATGGGCCTTCCTTCTTTTCAGCCAATCTATAATTAAATTGAAAACTTAATTTAATCAATACAGCCGCTTGCCATTATATCCTAAGGAAGCCTACAGTAACAGCAAGGCGAAAATATTGCTGCATACGAAAAATAAAAACTCGGCTCCTAATTTTAAATTCTACAACTTGTTTTATTTTAACTTTAACACTACTTCCCATGCCTATTTTTTTTAATGTAAGATAAGATGCACGATTACGGAATGTAGTTTCAGTACACTAGAGTAAGCCTTCCCCAATGTAGCACCGTAACAGTATTAATTATATCTACATTTTTTTACTTTCACTATATGTTGATTGGAGGAAGAGCTATCTTTCTGAAATAATGACATTCGGATTTCATATGGAAGTACTCGTTCTGGAAATGCTTCGACCATTTTACAGATCAACTGACCGATTGTGTGAGTTTGCGCGTCCGGGTTTGTGGGGAACGATGGCTGAAATAAATTAATTTAAGTAATACGAAAACAAAATTTTATAAACAAACGTAATGCTTGTAAAAACTTCTATAAGATTTTCGGCATAAGCAATTAGGAAGTAATACTTGCTACTGAGGATATTTTTGTTTTGGGCATACCCTCCGTTAATATTTCAAAAATTGAATTTAAATAATTTAGACACACATATTGTAATTTAGATAACTAAGCTGTATAAAATGTTTTTTACCCTAAAACCAATATTTAATGTCACATTTGGATGCATTCCACTTGTATCAAATATCAGATTATTATTGAAGAATTATTATTGTAGAATTATTATTAAATTATTAATTGTGAATGCGTTTCATAGAAAAGAATTCTTTACGGCTTTTGTTTTTGAAATATTGTCGTAAAACCTGGATTTAAACGTATTCTTGATCTTTTTCCGATTCCGAATTGTTGCAAGAGCACAATAGTTTTCACGAGCAAAAATTTACGAAAAATAACTGGATAATGTTAAAGGTTCACCACACTGTAAGTGCTCAGTTTTGTCCAAATAGTTTTAGTTATTAGTCCACCTACCCCGGAAAGACCACGGTGTGAATAGTGCGAGGATATAAGTTTCTTACTATCGGAATTCCAAAAAATTAAAAATATACTTTTTTATAGTAGTTCAATGCAAAGATTTACGTTACCTCCGAGTTTTCACTTAAGCTAACATAAGGAGCTTAACATGAAATATTAATTGATGATATATATCATTTAAAAATATCATATCAACCACAAGCTATACAATTTGAAACTGAATCTGAGAAATGGTTTGCTTTCATTTTTGGTCTGGTATCTGAACATTATTTGCTTACACGTATATCTTACAAATTACATACAGAATACTGGTTTAGATCGTTCAAGTCTGTAAATAAAAGTAGCCATTATATAATTTAGGGAAAGGTGCATGAACATATAATCCTTTATCCCGAAACCTTTATAGAATGAGTACGTTTTTTCAAGAAAATACAACTCGAAATATTGTAATTTGTTTATGGTAATCTACCGGTCACTGACAACCTTCCTTCTGTCTAGCAAACCTTTTTACCAGATCCTTTCCTCCCTCTACTAGGCTTACCGAACACTTTCCTCTATCACATTCTTCAACAATCCATTGCCACTCAGTATGCCCTGCATTCACTTTTTCTGCCTTGAAAGCTAAAGAGGGCTGTCGGAAGGGAGAAGGAGATGGTACGCGTTTTGCTCTTCTTTCGTTTTCCTTTCCGTCTATTTCATTTCCGTCTATTTCATTTTTTCCTTTCTTCTCCATGCCCAAATTTCAAAAGCCTCCAACCTACACTTTTCATCTTACCTCAAAGACCAAGATTCCGACCCATGTAAAACCACTCTCCAAATTAGCTTCTTCACCAGTCTTTTCTTTACATCCTTAACTAAGGCGATTATTCTAATATTCTTAATAATTTTTCCACCTTCGTCTCAAACACTATTACATTTAACTGGTTAAATAGTGGTGTCGATTTACTTTCCGAATCGCCTACACCTAACATTTAACTGGAAAGCTGCCTCGGCAATATTTACTGTCAGTAGTATCATGCTTAAACGGTCCATGAGGAAGCAAGAGAAGATGATAACATTCACAAAAAATGTATCATGGTGAAGAAAAAATGTGCCTTATGACATTTGTGATTCATCAGCAAAATTAAAATTATATATTTAAATCAATGGACAGTTTATCCTGTTACTTGTACCTGTTACTCAACACAAGTTTTAAAACGGGAAAGACAAAGCAGAAAGAGGCATTACTCAGCCATATGGGATTTTTATTTAGAGGAATATGGATCCTCATTGATGCTAAAATAATATCAAAAAATATTTAAAAGAATATCACGGACATTATATTTTCTTCTAGCGCCTGAATATTATTTATATTCCAACGTATTCATCATCATTATTTTCCTCTTATATCCGATCATCTTGTAAAAATCTTGAATTCTAATATTAAAGAAGGAGGAAATAAATGTGTGAAATATGCTTAATTATATTTTGTGTTGGCACATTGAACCGGTGATAGTGTTAATTTTTCTATCAAAAACATAAAATATTACTAACCCGAAGTTGGGAATGGATTACATAGCCCGAAAAAGGGTGAGGATAATTTCCAAGATATTTAAAGCAAGGAGATGAACGAGAAAATAAATAGTTTTAAAGTGAAACTTACATTCTACATTTTTTGGAAGCGCTAATGAAAATCTGGTACTGAATATTTAAGAAACCAGAATGGCATAAAGTTTGACCCAGTACAGTTTTTCGCCAAGCATTTTCGAAGAATTTTGAGAAATATTTTCAAAATATGTTATCAGGAGCAAAACATTAAATCCGAGAAAATAACTAAAAAAATGTGGCGGAAAAGGAGAAGAATGGAGGAGTCCGGACGCAGGAAGGAAAGCAAGTTAGAACGCACAAAGACGTTTAAGAGTTTGAGGCAAAGATGGAAATATTTCAAGAAATATCAGAACGTAAACAGGTGCAGGAATTGAACAATTGAGGCGAAGGAATGAAATTTCAGAAAAAATGCATGAAAAGTATTAATACCTATGGCACATTCACCAATTGAAATCTTAACTTAAATTAATTGAAACTTATAGGTCATTTTCCAATAACACAGAAAGGCGTCTTTCTAAAGAACCAATAAAAATCTCCATTGAGCATTGCGAGACTCAGCAGTGTTATGTTTCGCCGCATAAAAAAAATATTCTGGCGTCAAGTAAATAATACCTCTCGAGCCAAAGTTTCTGATATAGAATTTCAAGATTATTTTCAGTGAAAAAAAATCATGTGACCTGATACCAGAAGTGAGTAAATATTAGTCCTCATTAAGATTGCAAGATATTGAGAGGGAAGCGACGGCGGATCACTGCTTTGAGAATCCGACCGGTAATTGGGAGAAACGGAGTCGATTATGAGCTGGAAGGAATGATTCGTCTCCCTTTAATTCGATTTCGTCTTTCATTGTTTCCTCCTCGTGTTGAAAAAATGAAATGGGGAAGAAGAGGTGGGAGAGAGGAACAAGGAACAAAATGTGGGTCGTAAATTAGGCAGGGATTAAAGGGAAAGAATATCAGGGGGAACAACAAGGCAGGATACATGCACAATGCAAAGGATACTTAGAGATCAATGGTTGAAAAATCATGATGTAATGGGCGGATTAATGAAAACGATGAGAAGTGGCAGAAGAGTTGGCCGATGTCTTTAACCTCTTTTATTCTTAGTCCGTGCTTTAAACACACCCATGTGCTAGAGCAGAAAAAGGCCTTGTCTGCTACGCTCTCGAAGCATATTTTAGCAAGACACACACGTAAAGCTTATACGCACCTTTATTCCACCTTAACTGGAAAGACAGTCTTCTTAATTATTTTTTATTAACTACAGAAATTTTCTTGACAAAAGCATTGCTTCTCCATTTCCAATGGTTAATATCCAAATGATTTTTCAATTTCATTTGCTAGGGAAGACTGAAAATACTTTAAACTGGTTATAGGACTCATTAGTCATAAAAAATATCCTTGAACGCTGCTAAAAAGTCTAGTATATACACTCCCGACTTTACCGACACGAAAGTGATTGCGATATCGACTTACGGACGAAAAATGATACCCGTTAGAACCACAACGGCAATTGAATAGATATTAAAAGATGATAATAAACATGCCAAGCTTTTTCTGACGAGGATGAAGCCAAAATATATTACACGATAATATTAAAAGGTGAATAGGTACGGGTAATAAAGTTCTATAGAAAAGAGGTGAATTCCATTTAGGAAAAAAACAAATATTAACATATGTAGGCTGCCAACGACATTATATTTTTTAAAGAAGAAATGATGAATTGATATAGAGAAAGATTGAGATGAATGTGTACAACCAAGAATTGTAAAAAAGGTAGTCTGCAGGCACCAGTTGTGTAAATGAGAATCATTGCATGACTTACGAGGCGTCCATTTATTTCACGGAGTGAAATTATTACAACGTCATCGCCTAAGCTTTTCGCTAGCACGAGCAAAAGTAAATTTACATAAACTCTTAATTGCTGGTGGATGCCATGAGACTGAATACCGTGCAAAAAAATTAAGTTCTACTACCTACACATTCAAAAAGCAGAGACAAGAAAATACGATATTTATTGTTGGCCCACGCGGGTAGGATGGAGAACTGGGGAAGCTGGGGGAAAAAGATAAAAGTAGGAGACATGACAACAGGAGGAAGAGGGAGGGAGGGAGAGATAGCAAAGAGGGCTCGGATTGGGGACGTTTAAAAACGTAGGCGATGTGGGAATTTGACGGGAGGTTAAGGGCCTGTAATAAGGGCAGCGACCGGAGGGAAGGAGGGCTATGGGTGTTGAAAGAAAAGAGAGAGAAAGAAACTGCGAGGACGGGGAGAGAAAGTGTGGAGGGCAGAACGTCAATATTGTGTGGAAAAGGTAAATTGAGAATTAGGGTGAAATGTCACGTGGTGAGGGAAGTAATATTAACGATAAGGCGAGATACATGAGATGCACATGAATGGGGATAATAAAGAATGGGACAATTCAGTAGAAACATGGTGGATACGAAAAAGCAAACCCAGGATTTTTATTGCACTTCAGGATCTACTAGGCTTCTGCGCAACTGCCACTGCCTTGAGTTTGTCCGCGTATTATCAGATAAACTCTTAATATTCTAGAGTGATGAATGGGCTAATTTAATGGTGGGTCTAAGCGGAAAAATGTCTGTTGATTTAGTGTAGATCATTCATTCAATCTCCAACACTCATTTTTTAATATTTGCATCATCCACGTGTTGAAGATTAAATCTATTCGAATGCCAAATTTATTTAGGGAGAGAGAGAGTCCAAGATAAACGGATGGAGACGCACGAGAATCCGGAGATAACAATCTAGCAGACTTATTTGCATGCAGCCACGAAAATTCTTGAGGATTGAGCCATATGAACAATTCAAAAGCCATACAGAAAGTGGAGAGGCAGTGAGTGTTTAATTTCTCCAATTTTTCAAGTAATATGCAAAAAAAACTGCCGGAAATGCAACGAATTTAACATTAACGGATTCGCCCGATGGTGCACATATAAATGCGAGGAGTTAACATAGGAAATATCATTCACCTGGATCGGGATGGTCCAAGTGAAGGGTCTATGCAACAGATTTGGGAGTGCTCAAACACATCTAATTTAATGCGTGCCGTGATGTGGATGATGGATATAAATAATTAAAATCAATCCTGCGTTAAGATAATTAAACCAATGCAAGTGGAATTGAGGCGTTTTTCGTAAAGGTCAAATAGTTTCTTCAAAAAGAAATCATGATTCTCCTTAACCACAATAGATTTATGGACGCTATTAAACCTACATCTAATCAAAACCTGTAACTATAGTGTATCCTTGGAATAAAGGCCAATGTTGCTTCAACCAATATTTCTCAACCCTAATGTCTCTAGCTCAATAGACTTAAGAAATTAGGACCGTGACTTCACCAAGTGCAATCTTTACCCGAGTATATATTAGGGAATGAAACATGCGAAATGGGGAATTCATGTACTCACTATCGACCAATAATTTAATGTTATTTATAATTTTACCTTTTTAAGATCGTCATATTGTGCACAAACATGTATATGCGCAAAGTATTGAATTGGAGCCAAAATGTGTCGAGGCGAACGGTACTACGCTCAGACGCAAAAGGGCTCGTTATAAACTAAAAACCATCTAAAAATGTTGTGGCAAGAAAATATTCTCGTCAGAATCTCATAAATGTATTGTGGTATGGGGTATTTCATGGTCCGGGAGCGGGATACAGAGGAAACGAAGCAAATCTTTCAACGCATGAAGGGAAACAGAACGCACGTAGGAAGCGAAAATAAGCTGAGGTCGCGAGAAGACTTCGTCGGCTCCACTGAGGACAAGAGGAAAAAATAACGCAGCAGGGAAAGAGAAAAAGGGTCCGAGTTGATGGTGGCAGAGAGGGAAAACGACACGAGTGTAAAGAGAACACACACGCCCATCAGGCACGTGCGGAAAAAGGTGCGTCGGAGCGGGCGGGGGCGTTGCCCCTCAACTTTTAGGGTCTCCTGCTTCGTTTTGTTACGAGTAACAGGGTCGAGAATTCAAAACGTTAAAAAGATTCCAAAATCCACATTTGGCAAACCGTGGATCAGACCCGACTCTACAACCCTAGGGTTTTCTTGACAAAGAGTGGGCAAAGATTGCCTGGAAAGTACAATGGCGCATAAAATTCACAGGGTAATGACATTAATTAATTTTATTCGGCCACCTGCGGATTCCCATGTAGTTCTGGATACTGGGAAATCACACAGCTGGGGCCACGCAGGGAGTGTCCAGAGGCAACGCCCATTTGCGCCAGGACCTTACGATCAGCAGCTGGACGCTGGCAGAGAACAGAAGACTACCCTGACGATAAGGGAAATTCAGCAGAAGAATCCGGGAAAGGAGGATATAAAGTAAATTAGCACAATATAAACACCGGACGGGGTTCATTGTGAGTGATTGGTAAGCGTTCTCTTTTGAATGGCCACTGGCAACTCACGTAGGCAGTGTGCTATGTTTTCGTTGAAGACTATGGAGAGAAGGAAGATGCTACAAAATATTAAGCGGTCGAAATAAATTCAGAGTCTTAGTGCACATTGGAGTTCCATTATTTAAAAAAATTCGGCAATACCTTTTCTCTATTCCTACTGCGGTGGCGGGATCCATTAGTACAAGATTAATACCAAACTCAAAGGTAGCCAAAGTGCAAGAGGCAAAAGCTCTACAGCAGGAGTCTGAATTTTGTACCCTAGTTTAAAAGGTATGAATAAAAAAGTGAGGTACCAGGAAATAAAAATAAAGCAGTGTCAGCTTAGAGATTATAGCACCAACATCGCATCGCTGGAGTGTTTATTCCTCTCCCTTCATAAAGGTAGTATAATCTGTCGAGAGAGGAGGTTTACTCAGCCCAGTTCTAAATGGGGCCTCGAGTGATTGGCCAAAGGGAATAAGGTTTATTGTGTGCGTTAAATATGGCCATCAAGCATTTGATAACAAACATAATCAATATATTTGACACAGCGTCTGAATTCTTTGAATTTGTCATTTTTTATGTTACCATGACTTTATTAGATATTCTAATGTTGCTACCTCCATTTAAATACTACTAGCTGTTTCAAATTAGGATATAAAGTTATATTGCTATAAAAATAGAGTTATGCGAATTTATAGAAAGACATAGGATAAGGCCTGGGACGGTGGAGAGTCGTGTTGAAGCTGACATGGAGGCATACAGATCTCTTCAACATTTAGTACTTAAAAACCATAGCTATTATTCCCTATATAGCTGTTGCAAGACATAAAATGCTACAGAGAAAATCCTGGACGGTAATCTTTCAATGCATGAAAACTAGGTACATGATAATACAGTAGGCTGACTAAATCTATTCCAAAAATAAATGTCAACCAAGCTTCAGATCCAGATGAATAAACCGAACATCACACTAAGCAAGATTAACATACCACCATGATGAAAATACGAAATTTGACTATTGAATAAAAAAATAAAACTGATCTCACTTTTTAAGGGAGGGATTCGCAAAATAAACAAATAAAAATGCAAATCTTGCCGCATATACCTAGACAAAGCAGAGGTTCTATTCAGTGTTACATATTTTAATGTTTATATCTTTCAATCACCTGATCACCTTTTCAATTTCTATCGTAAATGAACTCTTGAATGGTATCAGTGATTTGAAATCGAAATTAAAAGACACTATTACAGTCCAAATTTTGAAACAAAAACAAACGAACCTTTGACGACGATGCGTCACGAAGTGTGGAGAATATAACTCTGATAGCATTCATTACAAATTATTAATTACAATTTGTGACATCCTTTATAAAACTTCAGCGCAAATAATTTTTCTCCTGTGGAGCCCTGCAGCTGTTCCCTAATGAATTCAGCACCACCATAGAAACACACCTCTCAATCACATTCCTAAGCAAGGGACACGGTGAACACTTTGGCTTCACATAGCCCCTAAATAATTAACCTATTAATGTACCCTCGTGATAACTACCGATGTTAAATTGTCAGGGATCGGAGGATATGTCAACGTCATATAAAAAACAAGAACCAAATAATCGGCTGAATAATAAAAATACAAATCATTGTTGATCTCTTTCATCAATTATGCGGTCAAAATGAAATTTTTAAGGCAAAAAATTCTTTATAAACCCTGGTGAACCTTTAGACAACGAATTAACCTTATCGCTCAGTCCATTTTAATGAATGGTGGGCAACAAGAGTTAAAAATTGCAGCGGATAAACAGGAGCCACAGTTAAACATATAGTTTTGGCATCGGGGAGACCCGAACATACATCGGCACTGACACCACGCAATGGGAGAATGTCCAGTGGGAAGAGGGTGGTGGGGCGAGGCACGGACTGGCCTGGGAGTGGACAGGAGGAACGGTGGAGAGGGAGGGTGGGGGTGAAGCTGGCACTGGTGCTGTCGAGCAGAGGGGGAGAGGTAG